>CAJNOP010000145.1:168262-209290 GCA_905250075.1 Rotaria sp. Silwood1 | reverse complement strand
TTATCCGTTTTCAAGCATGGGTTGCAGTGCGTCGGCACCAGCGGCTACCATCAAACCAATGGATCCAGCAATCAAGATAGAGAAGCAAAAACCATTAGTGGCAACAGAAGCAGAGAATGTTTCTACGACAATAGCTGGTACGACCGATAAGAAAGCATCCATGAAACCGATAGGTAAAAGAAAACATTTTGCCTTTCGAACAAGCTACTTCGCAACGATATATGTAGTTTCCAATCGCTACTCTTCGAAATGAAAGAAAACAATTTCTTTTTGTTACCAATAACATACATTTTTGTTATTGTTGGGATTTAAATAGTGTATTTATTGGATACATGTTTTCTTTTTTAGCACTAACTGAAGTGAAGGGCAGTAAAACACACATTATGCTATCTTATCAACATGCTAGTCAAAAGCTTGTTTCTGAAGTTTATGATTTTTTAAAAAGGCATCAAGTTCGCGTTTGGATGGATGTCAAAGGTGGAATGGAAGAGCATCTTCTTGACAGGTAATTAAATTGTTCTGATTGAGTGAAGGTGGCTTTAAAAAGAATCTTTTTTTATTACGTAGCATGGCTGCAGCAGTTCAAAATTCAGCAGTTGTTGTCTGTTTTCTTACTCAAAAATATCAAGATTCACAAAATTGCAAGGAAGAATTCAAATATGCGCGAAAGAAAAATAAGCCAACTATTCCTTGTATAATCGAGGCTGGTTGGAAACCAGAAGGTTGGCTTGATATGGGTGTCAGTGACTTACTATATATTGATTTCAACAAGATCAAGGAAAATTCGAGTAATTTCGAAGATAAATGTGAAGAACTGCTTAAAAAAATTAAACAACTGGCAAAAACAAATGATTATTTTAGAAGTAAGGTCTTGAATTTGTTTAACTAACTGAATCGAAGCATGAGTATCTGACAAACATATGCTTATTGTTATGTTTAATAAGCTGTTAAGTATTTTTTTACAATGGAGGATTCTGAGATTTTAGTTAAATTGGTCTAAGCGTATGATATTTGAATATTAAAAGTTGCTACTACGTAGAAAATATAACTTTCGATTAGAAGAAAAATTTTGTCTTATGATCGGTATTCCTGCCTGAAAATTTTTATTGATTGCTGTGTAGTATGTAATTCAGTATTCTCTATATGGAAAATATTCTCCCAAGCTTTGCGAAGATAAATGTCCGGTTTCGCCAAGTTGGAAACGTCACTCTGGATTCAATGCGAAGGATTACCGGAGTATGGTTTTTCGCGTGGGTTTCGTCAAAAAGAGAAACTTTGCACTGTAGTTGTCAAGGAGATTCATTCACTTTCTCCCAGAAAAGAAAACATTCTTTGATCCGTGCATGCTTTCTCTCTGACTCCTTGGAAATCAAAGGAAAGCTTTGATATAGAAAAGTACTCTAACATTTGTATCCTATATCTTTTAAACTTGATTCAATATCGACTGATTACCGCTACAGTACCAATAGCAACACAAATGGACGTTACACGGTTATCAGGAATCTATATTCTAAAAAAAGGAAGTCGAATATATTTTCACTTTGAGTGAAAGATATCAAGTCTGTTCATAATCATTAGCTAACACAACGCTTTCTCTTCGAGTATCAAGCATAATCAAACCGAAATGAAGCCTGGAAAATGTGAATTCAATCAATCATTTTACTTTGAATAGAATAGTTGTGGATGTTCCTTCGAATGATAATATTTCTACGTCGAAATCAATAAATTTCACAACTATGTAACACAGTCAATTTCGTTTCACCGATATGCAGCAATATCGATTTGAATACCATTGAAATCATAGCAATATTTATTATCTGTTAAAAACACACCCTCGATCTTCCAAAAATCTTTTTTTTTAAATAGCTAGTCAAATCTCTAACTTTCTATTTGATATTTAGCTGAAGATGAAGATGAAGCATCGATCGATAATCAAGAAGATGATGGTACTGCTGTGGAACCAACTGATGAACCGAATTATGATGTGACCAGTGTCGATTATGCCTCAAAAATATCACCAAATATACGTGAAGGTCCAGAAATAGAGACAACAAGTTTCGATCCATCGACGATCAACAAAGATCTTTGTGAAGGTGATTCAGTCGTGCGTCTCATGAGAACAGGGGGTGTTAAAGATCGAAAAATTTATGCAAATCAAGAACTATTTGCGCATGATGGTAAATTTCTCAATTATTTTTTCATACCAAAATTAGTATTTCAAAATACAAGTAAAGAACCAATATCGGTCATTGAAATTACTAGTGAACATCAGAATTCTGAGGGCAATTGGCTTGATTGTTATGGTGTAAAAATTGGTCCAGCAATATCAGATGAAAGTGAATCATATACGTGGCTTCCCGATACAACATTGAATTTGGAACCGTCAAAACTAGTAACATATGCTTTACGTGTCGATGTGCAAATTCACGGAGAACCAGGATTGAATAATCAACGGAGAGCACGAGCACATTCAATATTACCACAACCATTCAAAATACGTCTTCGTGTACACGATACCGAAGGTAAAACAGTTAGTCTACTTGTAGAACAAATCAACGATCCACTGATTCTACCAACAAAAGCAAGAATAGTGAAACAATTTAATTACGAAGACGTCGTTGCATTTATCTATGCGGATGATTGTAATACTAATACACGATATTGGGTTATTGTTCATTATGAAGATAAGTCAAAACTTCGATTGAGCTATGGCAATTGTTTACATGGTAGTACAACAAAATATTTAGATACATGGCTTATAAGTGAGCTTTGCAATCAAGCAAAGCAGACAGATACAACTGAAATCGTGCTTGATGATTGGAATGATAATGAGAGAACAATTACAGCTTTATTTGATAAAATCACGTTTATTCTATTTGCCATGCGTATTGAACTAAAAACACCAACATCAAGAACAGTAGAAACAGTACTATTACCACTCGATAAAATCAAAGAAAGATTTGTTATTGCGAAACAAGAGCCCGAAGTTCATCGACCCTTAGGGACAACTGCCTTTGTTAGTGGCGGCGATTTCAGTCAAACAGATGATTGATCCATGTATCAGCTTCATCATGTCAATTCTTTTTACTCTAAAATACAAGTAACGTTCATCGACATCGAAAGTCGATTAATTAGGCCCTAGACTGACCGACGGATCACAGCCAGATGCATTTACTTTTCTGCTCCTTTGCTCCGTAAAAATGGCTACTTGTGCCATAGGAATAGCCATTTGTGCCATAAAAATGGGCACTTCTGCTATAAAAATTGTCAATTATGGCATAAATATGGTTGTTTGTGACATAAATATGGTCATTTGTACCATAAAAATGGCCACTTGTTCCATAGGAATGGTCATTTGTGCCATAGAAATGGTCATTTGTACCAAGCGCTTGTTACAGACGGATGGATAAACAGACACTGGTGAATTACGGTTTCTAGACCCTAGCCTTTCAGTCTAGGGAATGTATATATATACAATGTACAGTATCTGTGTCTGTCTGTGCCGGGTTAAAGGTCAAAGCATGTCTGGAATTGCCTAGACTTTTTTCAGAACGATGCATAGTTTATCAGGATTCTAGGAAGTTCTGGAATTTTTTGGAACGTCGTGAGTCTATGGGCTTTTTTATTTCAAACTGAATTCTAAAATCAAAAAAAACGCACCAACTTCTTCCGAATCAAACTTTTCTCGTTTGATACTACGTAGTCCCACTAAAAACCCTTAGTCCCCCCTAGTCCTGCAAAGTCCCCCTTAGTCCCCCCCACAAAAAGCTTAGTCCCCGCTTAGTCCCTTGTGCAGGGGACGAAAGCCTATAGTACACAAAGCCACAAGCACACCCTCACCCTCACTCGCGCGCCCACACCCGCACCATGGGTGTGTGTGTGTGTGTGGGTCCCAGACCAACACCCACACCCTCAGTCACTCCCCCCCCTCACTCCTAGACTCACGTTTCAGTTTGAAATCAAGTATTATTTTTATTTGATAAATTCAGACTGAAATTAAATAGCCCATAGTATGAATGTCGTAGAGTTTTCCAGAACTTTCTATCAGGGTATCAGTGTGGGTGTGTGGATGTTGTCAGAAAGGGATATGTTCACACTCATACGCTCATGTACACCAGCACGTACACGTGAACCTACCCACACCCGCATCCACGAAAAGAGTTTCATCAAGTACGACTAACACAAATGCACACCCACACAGAATCGCCGAAAGGTGTGGTTGCAGTGATATAAGTTTCATGAAGGACAAATAATAGAGAAATACACAGGGAGAATTGGTGCAGAGGATGGGTGTGGGTGTGGGTGGGTGTGGCTGTGGTACCCCTACACTTCGTCCCCTACTTTTCATCCCGTTACTTTTCGTCCCATTCAATTCGTCCCAATTACATTTCGTCCCCTTACATTTCGTCCCTATTACATTTTGTCCCAATTACATTTCGTCCCTTTTCAATTTGCCCCCCTTACAATTCGTCACAATTTTATTTTCTCCCCTTACATTTCGTCCCATATTGTAACTATTCATTCTCAGTATAGCAATATGAGATAAAGTTTATTTTAATAAATTTAACTGCTTAAAAACTGATAAGTCCTTATCACATGTGAATATTACCATAGAATCATCTTCATATAGAATAAAACTTTCTCCTCGATCAGTTTGCCGTAATATTAAAGGTAAACGACCATTATGATCAAGTTGCATTGCTGGTCGTTCACATCGAATCGTTTGCAACAATGCGTCATTTGTAGGTAAATTAGTAGTTATAGTTAATGGAATTGTCCGTAATACATCAAATAGTATCGTACTAGCTCCTTCATCTGATGATGCACCACGACTTTTAATTTCATTTTTAAGTCGAATGAGGTGCAGTCGATCTGGATCAGGTACATGAGAATGTTCAGATGGTTCTTTGAGTAATACTTCCATCTGAATATTCGTTTGACAACGATCAAAAAATAATATCAAGCAAAGTTAAAAGATTAGATTTAACGATTTACACTTACTTCTACAATTTCGGTCTTTGCAACGAAATATACGTTTTTCTTCTGTTATTCGATGTTGAGTGTACAAATATTCTGAAAAATATATCATTGAATTTTCTCGAGAACTCTTTCATACCTCAATAGTATTCATATTTTTGTTTATACTATTTGTACAAATTTGTACAAAATGCCAATAACAACGAGCGCACGTGGTTGAATGACAAATAGAAAAGTAATCTCGATAAATATGTAGAATAGAAAAAAGGAATATATTCATTGTTCATTGGTCGTTTATTATCACGATGATTCACTAGACGCGACGATAAATATTTACACGACATCTAACTAAAATAACTAAAAGTTGATCTTAGCAAAGATATGAGACGAATTGTAATTGGAACGAAATGTAAGGGGACAAAATGAACTTGGGACGAATTGTAAGGGGACGAAATGTAATGGGACGAAATGTAATTGGGACGAATCGTGTGGGGCGAATTGAACGGGACGAAATGTCATGTACCGAAGTGAGCGGTCACCGTGGCTGTGGGTGTGGGTGGGTGTGAGTGTGGGTGTGGGTGTGGGTGTGGGTGTATGGGGGGGAGGGAGCGGATGTGGGTGCGGGTGTGGGTGTGGGTGTGGATGTGGGTGAGTGTAGGTGTGGGTGTGTGGTGGGTGTGGGTGTGCGTGTGGGTGTGGGTGTGGGTGGGTGTGGGTGTGGGTGTGGATGTGAGTGTGTGGGTGGGCGTAGGTACGGGTGTGGGGTGTGGGTGTGGGTGGGGTGTGGGCGTGGGTGTGGAAGTGGGTGTTAATCAAGCGAAGACTAACACCCACACCCACGCTCCACACCCACACCCACATCCATACCCACACCCACACCCACACCCACACCCCACCCACACCCACACTCAATATTTACTAATTCAACAATAATTGAGTAACCGATCAAAACTATATTATAGATGATACAGATTTAAAATATGATTCATGACAAAAAAACCAACGATTCTACGACAGTGTTTTCTATTTGTTTTTGTATTAAATTGTGCCATCTAAAAAAAAAAGTCACTATTATTTGTTCATAATGTAAATGGAGCCAATATTGATAATATATGAAACATTATTATTAAAATATTCGTACAAGGATTATATTTTCAATTGAAAATTTTTCATGAATTAGTGTTTTATGTACTCTTTACTCTCGTTTTATATTAGAAAGTTAATCGAGAACTTTGACGTTTCAATGAATTAAATAAAAATCACGACTAGAAAGTCGTGTTTTTAAGAGAAATATTTAAGATAGAAGACCATCTGTTATATATAGTATCAATTATTAAAACGAGAAGGTGACCAAAGATTCAGATTGAATGATTCGAATTCAAAGATCAATGGCATCATTTACAGGATAACTCTATTACTGATATCAAATCTTTCATTTTTTTTGTTAAGACTTGTTTAAATGAACTTCGGTAAGACAGTTCAAAGTCGGTTGTTGACGGTATTTCGGAGTGTAGCTCCAGATAGTTCGATTTTCGTGTATGATTCGAGTATAATATGAAGTAGTTATTCATTTTCTTCTTAAGAAAGTTTGAAGCAGTACAAAAAGGAAAATATCCAATGCATTTTATGTCCTTTTCCATACAACCAAAGGAAACGCAAGAAATGTTCAATAACTCGAATCTGAATTGTGCTACTTCTTAATTTCATAAAATGTTACTCACAATAGAAGATTTAAATACTATTTATATGAATGCATATATGAAAGACTCAAAAATTCTATTCGATTGAAAAAACTGCTTAATTGAAATAGCTGTAACAGTTGAAGACAATAATTCTATCTCTACTGATTGGTGAAACAGATATGCTTAACTAATTGATAATAGAGTTTTTTTTAAATACCGATGTCTAACACAGCCGACAAACTCAAACATTGTATTTTGAGAAAGGAAAAAGAATTCAAAGGATTGTGAATATGTTTTCTTCTTTCTCTCTCAAAACATATGTTGACAACAGAATGACAAAAGTTATCATGTGTATCAATGAATAATCATCATCTATTTTTCTTTCTATTTCTATTAAGAAATTTCGCAATTACTATTTGTCATGAAATTACAATATAAAAAATAAAATATAGCAAAATTTCATTTATTTTTAAATTTTATCAAGACGACTACATCGATGACAATAAACATGAATACACTCTATGATGATTGAATGAAGATGATGCTTTTTATTACAAAGACATTCGTTTACATGCAATAAATTATCGTATATTCAATTATCGTCTTTGCTCTTATGGAAGATTCAAGACGTATAAAACTGCTTTGAATTGTTGTGGAACAATGTTTAATATTACGAATCCGAAAAATGTACAACTTGCTTCTTTACCACAAGAGAAACTGTTCGATTATGAAGAAGATTTTGGTCAAAAACAATATCATAAATGTGGTCGATTAGGAGATAAAATGGAGGAAATGGATGGAACATTAATATCAACATTTTTACATGGAAGAACTTCAAAAGACCAAGTCCTTAGAATTAAATCGAAACAATCCTTAACATCAAATCAAGTTCTGGAGGCGGCACAATTACTCATAGGTATGGTATGATTTAATATCATGATCATTATAAGTATTTAAAAGGTTCGGGAAAGGAGTTTCGAGCTATTTATATGTGTTAATGAATCACTTTTTATCTGTTTGAAACATTTTTATTCTTGATTAAAACCAAGTTATATGATGATGTTGAAATTTTAATAACTAAATAGCTTGGGATGTTTTTGATTACGCTATCTTTATTAAGTTTGAAGATTTTGAATAGATTCTATAAGTAAAAGGAAAAGCGTATTACGAAATTATGAAAATATTAAGCATGAATTTAAGTGATCTGGAAGGAATTATTGCCTAGAGCACACTTAATTTGAAGGTGAAGAGAATTCTTTCGGACAGAATCATTCATTTATAAGGAAAAATTTTATAATATTTAGTAAGAAATATTCTATGAATTTTTTCCTAGTAGCTAACTGTGTGTTCTCATTACTAGGAAAGTACCGACGAAAGATGACATATAAGACTGTAGTCTTCGTTTCAACAAAGTTCTGTGAACATTCTTACTAATTCTTACATAAAAGTAGACCGAAGCATGAGAAATATAAGCCATGATCAATTGAATTTTGATGAGAAAAACGGTTTATTAGCCATATGCATGATCTATTTTTCTTTTTCATAGTAATGGAACCAAGATAATGATTACTAACAATGGAGGTGTGTCTATTGTTGAGCGAAAAAATGGCACATGTTCGGGTCAAATGAAAGCTCTCACCGAGAAACTAACAGGGTTAAAATATTAGCTGCCCATGGCTTGTCTAGAGGGAGATACGTAACTTTTAAATCTAGGTATAAAAATGAATCAGGAAAGGTTTTCTCCACTATTATAAGGATAAAACATAGTGTTGTTCGGGCCGATTTTAGGGTTTGTAGGGACCCTCTTTCATATGACCCGAACAACACCATGTTCTGTCCGTATAATAGTAGAGTGAATCTTTTCTGTGGCTCATGGAAACAGCTTTTTCTGTCAACCATGAGAAAAATTCACTTCGCTATTATAAGGAGAAAACATGATGTTGTTCGGGCCATATGAAAGAGGGACCCTATAAACCCCATAATTGCCCCGAATAACACTATGTTTTGTCCTTATAATAGCGGAGTGAATTTTTCTCGTGGTTGACAGAAAAAGCTGTTTCCATGAGCCACAGAAAAGATTCACTCTACTATTATACGGACAGAACATGGTGTTGTTCGGGCCATATGAAAGAGGGTCCCTATTAACCTTAGAATCGGCCCGAACAACACTATGTTTTATCCTTATAATAGTGGAGAAAACCTTTCTTGATTCATTTTTATACCTAGATTTAAAAGTTACATATCTTCCTCTAGACAAGCCATGGGCAGCTAATATTTTAACCCTGTTAGTTTCTCGGTGAGAGCTTTCATTTGACCAGAACATGTGCCGTTTTTTCGCTCAACAATACACACACCTCCATTGTGAGATGAATCTTACTTACTGAAATAGATTCTGTCGATACTTGAGAAAGTCTGGAAAAGATTCATGTTCATCAGTAGTTCTTTTTATATTATGGCCATTCTAGTGAACTATTTTTATAGTATCCTATGATCTAGCTTAGATTACATTCAACATCAACTTTCGAATTCGAACTTTGTACAAATGAAGTTCTCAATGAGAATAGTGCTATGTGACAGGATTAGACTTTTCTAGTGGCTATTATCTTCAGGCACGAGATATTGAATATTTTTTTATATGAGCACACAAATCATTGCTTCCATATGTATATTTGATGAAAGAACATACTAAAATATCTGACATTGTCAAAATGAATTAATACTATTAAGAACTTTATTTGTGCTATGTTTGATTTGAAAAGTTGATTCTAAAAAATGAGTCGAGCAGAGCTCTGATTCATGTTGGCAAATTTACTAAAGCAACCATAACTCAAGAAATACCTATGAACACGAAACCTTTCAGTTTTTTTAGTCTGACTAGGGCTTATCTAATGAGATAAGACTCATCCTGGGACAAATTTATTCCTGAGTAAGATTCTGTCGTGAGAAGAGTTAGTAAAGAGGTGAGACCATGCGTATTTTATTCGTTTTTGGTTGAAGAAGTATCAGATATCAATGAAGAATTGTTCGAAGTAAGAGTATTAAACAAAGAACATATGGATATTGTCTAAAAAAACTTAGAATAATTAAATATTTCTTATACTTCCGAAAGAAGCTTGAATAGTTTTCATAGATATAATGAATAATATCGTATTTTCACAGAGAAATAGTTATTTCAATAGATGTAACAAACAAAATAATATTTATGTTTAATCTGGCAACAGTTTCTATAAATAATACTGTGTTTGATTATAATTATATTGTTATAAAAATCTCAAGGCACTAGTACAATTCATCGCACGACAATTCGTCGCAATCAATTCGTCGCGCGATCAATTCGTCGCACGACAATTTGTCGCGATCAATTCGTCGCACGACAATTTGTCGCGATCAATTCGTCGCAAAACAATTCGTCGCACATGCATTGTAGAGAATACATTGATTGAATTAAGTAATTTAGTTTAAAATGTTATACAATTAATCGCCTTAACAAAAATTTTTCTTTAGACTCATAAGAATCTTTTTTCAGATACAATGGTTTTTTCAAAAATAGAATAGAAATATCAAATTAAAGCCTATTTTAAAATTTAATTAAAAAAAATTGAAGTTTGATTTTAGATAAAATTCTATGTAAACAAATTAAAAATAAAGTTCATTTTTTGCAATTGAAATTCAACATTTTATTTAAAAAGAAGCTGAAAATTAAAAGAAAAATATAAAATTGAAAAAAATTTTACAAATCTAAATTAAAAAAAATTAAAGTTTTTTATTTATTGAAAACATAAATTTTAATGACAGAAAAAAGAACTTTATTTTTAACTTGTCAACATAGAATTTTATTTAAAATCAAACTTCAATTTTTTTAATTAAATTTTAAAATAGGGTTTTAAATTGACATCTGTATTTTATTTTTGAAAAAATATTGTATTCTGAAAAAATATTCTTATGAGTCCAAAGAAAAATTTTTGTTAAGGCGATTAAATGTATAGCATTTTAAACTAAATTACTTAATTCAATCAATGTATTCTTTACAATACATGTGCGACGAATTGTTTTGCGGCGAATTGATTGCGACGAATTGATCGGTCGCCAAATCTGAAATATCCATTGAATTAAAATTCTTTAGCTTGAATGATCTCGATGTTTTTCTTTCGAGTCAATTAAGAGACTTAAAGTAACAATTTATTCAAATAATTTTAATTTTTGATGAAGGTCATAATAATGCAAACGAAGATATACAATCCATGAAATCTTAAGTTATATATTTATCAAATACATCATTAAATCATATGTTTGTTTTTTGTTTTATTTCTGGTTTTAAATATTTATTATGATATATTTCAGTGATACAGTTACTGAAGATAAAGTTCATAATTTATTTTTACGAAAACATTATAGAACATTTACAGCATTAATTGCAAACTTTTTACCCAAAATAGAAAATTTGCGAACAAAAGAAATTAGAGAAGGTATTGTTCAAAAGCCGACAACAATTCTAAAACATTTCACTATGGAAGAAAAAGTTATCGATGACAAAAAACATATTAAACTTAATACAGTTTAAGGGACTTTTCATTCATCAATGCTCAACTAATTGTTTATGTTTAGAAAGTTTACTTTTTCAAATGTATTTGTTGCTTGAATAAATTTAAAAAAAAGAAACTTACAATCAATAGAAAAGAAGAATATTCATACAGGAAAAAATTTAAAAAAAAATCGTATTTTGACTTATTCTCTCTACTGGAAGGAGGGTCATACAGCGAGTTGAGTTCGTATGTTCGTAACTTCGCTCATCCGTTCGCACAGAACAGAAAAAGGTTTTTTTTAACCTTAAGCAGATTTCGTAGTCAAAACATTGACAACAATTGCCAGCCATAGTGCCAATCAGGGTTTTTTCGATTTGAGCCAACAGCCAATGGGAATTCGCGGATCGAAAATCCAACCAATCAGAAGTTTTCCAAGATGGGCCATCAACTAATGGGGTTTCGCCTAGCGGAAATCGAGTCAATCAGGGTTTTTTCGATTTGGGCCATCAGCCAATCGGATTCTGCGGATCCACACCCACACCCACACCAACACCCTGCAGCCACAGCCACAGCCAAACCCAAAGCCACACCCACTTCCCAACTCACTTTCCACCAGACGCAGACTGACACCTGCGCCAACACCAAAGTTACTGGAGACGATGCATTCCTAGTTTTATTGAGTTTGGTAGCTTTCGCTTATAAATTCAGTCGGCGAAATTCGTCGTTGGTGAAAAACTCCTTCAGAAAAATTGCAGTCGGCGAAAATCAACAGCGAATATGATAAAAGCCTGTTTTGTCTCCTATCTGTAGCGTTGGCTGAGTTTTCATTAAACATACCTAACAAAATGATATCTTTTCTATTATCTCCTCCATGTTCTAAATACGTTTTATCGCGCACCATTTATTATCAAGAAACTAGGCAAATATTGAAAAATTTTACTTGCATTATTTTTTCTTATTCTTTGCATCTCGTGAAGAATTGGTTACAGAAATTTGTACGAGACAAGTGAGTTCTAGAAATTCAATAACACTCTGAATCAGCAATGACGATCTATTCTAAAAGCTAGGCTAGTCATAGCACGTATAGAACATCTTTTTGACTAATTCACACTGTTGCTAAAAAAGTTTTACACTATTCATGCCACTTTCTTCGATTAGTTTCTATTTGTATTACCTGATGGACGAACGTATTTCTGATAATGAGACTATTTAAAGAGACATCAGCCCCTTAATAAGTTATGGCATAAGATTTTGGTATCTCTGTATTATTAAGTACCGTCGGGTTGCATGTTTGAATTGAGTTTTGTCATCTTTTTTTATTATCTTGTTATTTCAAGGATTAGTCTGAATCAGGTAAATAAACAAACGGACTAGACATTATGAGGTTGGAAGACATTTTGGACTAGTCAACACGTGGTTGCATGACAACTTTTGTGCTGATGGCTAGTGATGATGAATATTGAGACATCTTTAGAAAAGAGTTGACGGGCATTGTTGACATTTTGAACTGTTTATGTACCTGCCTTCATTAATTTTTAGTGCACTCGGACAGCTACCAGAGTAACTGATAGCATGTAATATTTTTGTTCATTGGCACAGCTGCACATCAGTACTGATAACTTACTATCCCAGTGTTCTAGAAATGAAAATTTACTACTGCGTAACCCAAGAACTAATGTCTGCGCCGGCATGAAAAAAGGATGGAGGCAAGTCATATAACTTGAGAACGGAATTAACTAGCTACTTGCGGCTTTCAGCAATCGATAGAGGAGACTCTGGCATGTATTGTTGCCAGATGCTATAGAAGACCAAAATTATTTTGAAATGCATCATCTTTGCAAAAAATTCAGAAAGAACGCATGAAAACGATCTTCCGTTTTCATATAATTTTGATTTTCACATGTGCTTCAGATGGAGGACTTGAAATCTAGTGCTCAAGGGATGATCCAAGTGATCATATTTTCATTATTCAAAAGCCAGGAAGCCTAATCGCGCATCTATGCAGACAAATTACATAAAACTCTATTGATTTTTAACGAATTCATTTATTGTTAATGAAACTTTCCGTGAATCGGAAGGTCGTTTTCATGCGTTTTTTTGAATATTCTGTCAAGATGTTACATTCGAAAATAATTTTGGTCTTCTATAGCATCTGGCAATAAGACATGCCCGTATCTCCTCTAACGATTGCTGAAACCCACAGGTCGCTAGTTGATGTTCTTCTCGAGTTATATGACTTGCATTCAGCCCTCTTTAATTCTCGAACTGACATTAGTAAATGAGCGGTTGCTGATTGTCCAAGTAGTGGATAATAAATCCGTTAGCGTTAATTGTAGCCGATGAATAGTCAAGTTGCCGACTACAAAGTAATTGATACATCACCAGTTATCAGATATTCTGCTAAGTAAATTCAAGTCAGTTTCCCAAGAACACAATAATCGTCAGTTGCCATTACGTGTCAGCTACCTTACCGAAGAATGAAAATTGAACACGTTATCAGTCACTTAAAAAAGTAACAGTCGCTTCTCTCTTCCAAATGACTATACTACTGGATCACAATGTTTCCTGGAATCTTATGAACTACAAGCACTATGGCATTAACAACGTTTATGTTTATCTCGAAAAATGAAGATCAGCAGCAAAATCAGAGATGTCCATCGCGCCGCTGCCGCTGCCGCCGTGGCGGTGGCGGCGCGGCAGCGGCAGATTTTTCCAAAAACTATCGCGGCGCGGCAGCAGCGCGGGAGAGATTTTTATTGTGCCGTCGCGGCAGCTTTTTAGGAAAAAATTTCAAAAATTCATGAATTTGCACAGAATCTGCATGTTTACGTATGCTATACTGTAAGACTTAGCAAATCTGATCGATTAGCGGCATCAGTTCTATTTCAAACCAGTCAAAGCCTTGAAAATCAAAGCATTTTTTCGAATACCAGCGCGGCAGCGGCGCGGTAGCTTTTTTTTAACAGGCCATCGCGTCGCGGCAGCGGCAGATTTTAAGCCGCGATGGACATCTCTGATTTGCATAGCCTTCAGCGAATTACAACTAAAATAATACGACTTAATAACTTTATCGTACATCAATACTCACAATAGAATTGTTTTAGTTCTACAACAGTACAGTCAGTTTCAATCGAATTCGAATTATATATAGTCACAGTATGGAATTGTAAAAGCGGGGATTTTTGACTCATAGTCTTTATTTTCGTAGGTTATAAAGTTCGTAGTGGAACAGAATCGTGTATATCATCACTCTGCTGTACCCAGTCGAATAGCGACACGGTTTTGGAAGCATCATATATGATTTACAGGATTTGACATGCCGTGAAAGAACAGAATGACGAAAAAGGCTACCTTCGTGAGCCTCGAACCGATATATCATGCTATCTTGCCAGCTCTCCTAAGTCAATCAAACCACAAAGCGTATCTTAATCTTATTTTAACATCGCAGTATAGCATCACTGATGCTAACAGGTTTCTATTGCTGATGTAGATTTATTTGCTGGTGTGTGTGTGACTATAAATTAAGAGAAGAGCTATATCGATCCTCCCAATTTGAGAAAAGACCGGAGAGAGATAAAAAATTGAAAATGAATGATATATTTGTTTACATTAAATGAGTCGAGAGAGAAAAAACTACAGTACTGTAGTAAACATATTGACTGTTGAGTTAGTTTTTTCAAGAAATAAAAGTAACAAAAATCGCTTTGATTGAGTAAGGAATCATGACACTCATCTTGTTGCAGACATGTTTTCATTTTCGGGTGCTAACACGAGACTTTTCGTCACCTTCAATCGCTTGGTTTCGAATTTCAGTAGTTTCGTACTCGGACCCGGCTCGGCTCAGTTTTTTCAAACCCGAAACCCGACAGGACCCGACCCGGCCTTGAAACAGTCAGCATTTGACTAATGCAAGGTGTCATATACACCCCTGGGCAAAAGTCTTCCCCCCCCCCACCTCTTTTTTCGGCAAGGTTTTCTCTGCTATTAAGGACAAAACATGGTGTTGTTCGGGCTATATAAAAGAGGACCCTAATAACCTCTAATCGGCCCGAACAACACCATGTTTTGTCCGTATAATAGTAGAAAAAGCCTCGCTGAAAAAAGAGGTGGGGGAAAGACTTTTGCCCAGGGGTGTAAGTCCTTTCCTAAAAGTTTTTTCAGTATATCTTTACTATTTGATTCAACTTTGTCAACTAATTTTTTTTAAATGATAGGTCTATGTACTGAGTTTTTATTTTGCTGAGCGAAGTTCAAAGTACCCGTCTAAGCTATTATCTGTAATCGAAGCACAAGTTTACTGTTCTATATGTAGAAAAATATTGCGTAGTAATTCTTTATTTATTCTTTCATTTTCTTGGACGTTATGCACACACTCATACTACACATGAGTTAATAACAAAACAACAACTGCACATTCTTTGGATGAAGAAATTTCCGTGCGGCACGAAGAAATCGTAATGTAGTTATCAAAACTTAATGTGTAATATATAATGTTAACCAAAGCACTGGTTGGATCATTTCTTACAATCCATTGATTCACGACAATGGTTCAACGATTAATTAAAAAAAAATAACCATGAAATGTTTTGAAACTTCTTTTATCTGACTTACAGGACAAAAAAGAATTAGCGAAAAAGTAGCTTTCAAAAAGCATAGGTCATCAGTATATTTCGTGAAAATAGTTCACTTCTGTCCGATTAATAAGCTTGATGATGAATGGTTTACCAGATATATGCCGACTTTATGAGTTTCGCTGTCCCTAGTTTTGACGCCATTGAGTTTCTTTTTAGGAAAATATATCAAAAGAAATATCTAAAAAATGACGCTTAAAGTCTAAACGATTCAAACGTCAGAGTTATTCAATAAATCGGAGTAATTAAAACAATCGTGGAATAATATCTTTCTGCATACTCGTATTTCGGTTACTGATAATAGCTTATAAGTGTACTTTTTAACTTTGCTTGCAAAAAATAAAAACTAGATGCATGGATCTATTATTGTTAAAAAAAATAGTTGATAAAATTGAATCAAATAGTAAGGATGTGAGGGGCTGCAGAATTCCTATCAAGCAGAGTTCAAAATTCTGTAGACTTAGCTATTTTCAAATGAAAGAACGCACGAAACGTACTTCTTCACACCCGTGATCGACAGCAGAATTCAAGCCAGAATTCTGTTGCAATAGCGCAATGTAAAACATCATGACACATGCTAGTAATCGTATATACTATAGACGAGATCAGTTCTTAAGAAAAATTTAAAAAAAGACAGTAGATATCAACCTAGAGTTCTATTCAGGTAGCAGAATATATACCATAGCACATGATAAAGAATGCTTACGCAATAACGGCTGTCATGTCTCGATCGTCTTCACGTTTTCTACACTAAAGATGACACCAGTCGGTATTTGAAGATCTGTGACACGCAGAATGTTCATGTGTATGAAGTTCACGTTTATAATAGATATCAGTGACGAAGAATCCAAGGATGAAAATATACCCTCAGAAAAATAAACCTATTACACTTCTTCCATTTCACAAAACTTTTCCCCTCCCGTCATGAAGTTACGAAAATCAATATAATTCTCTACCATTAGACTGGAAAGACATGATGTGCAACACAAATGTTTGCCTATCATGTACTCCGTACTTTAGTTTTCCACGGTATAGAATTCCATCCAGTTCTAAGCAGAATTGAGACATATCAGAAGGGAAAACGTTGCTTATGATATTAATTACGGAACTCTGAGCCGAATACAAACGCACTTATAAGAAGACAAAAACACAATTCTACTGTATGGGAATCAGTTCGTTTGATAAAAACACATAAGTCCACAGAATTCTGAATTCTGCTTGGTAGGCATGCTACAACTGCTAACCTGCCTCGGTATTCTTTAATATCCTGCACCCGACCCAACAACTTTGTACCTGGACTCCAGTGACGGGTTCGGTCGGGCGTCGAATATCTGATCCGGCTGCAGGACACTAAATTTCACACAGTTTCAAACTTGGAGACGCAATACTAACTCTTTGATCAAAATATAGATAATGCTATGAGAATATTTAGCTGAACAACGCGAGTACGAAGAATGCTGACGATACGATTGGAATGCAAAGCATATTTTTAGTATGCTCAGAATATGTAATTTTCGTAGAGAATACAAAGGATATGCTAGTCTACATTTCCAACTCAAGAGGAATAATGGTTCATTTCATTCCGCCCCTCAACATGCTGCTGATGATGAATCATTTCCCATATCTAGTACTTCTAATATCCTGTCTTCAATGTGACTGATCTTTTCAGTAGAGGGTTAGCAGCGTCTGGGCTGCGTTACTTGTAGATAATAAGTTCTTTTAGTTTTCTTAGCACAACACTCAATAAGAATCACAACATCGATTGTTTTTCTATAATAGTTCGACCGTCGTGAGATCGAATAGGGTCTTATTTCATTATCATTAGCTCTCTTTTAGTTGTTTCGTCATTTCATAATTCTTTTTTTATTATCTGAAAAAGTTTAGTATTCAGTTCGATATTACCTAATCTTTACAAAAAAAGATAATGTAGTAGAGGAGTCTGAAAACTCATTAATGAAGTGTCATAGTAAATGACAGATATATTTGAATTGTCATTATATTCAATTAGAACTGTATTTCAGAATAATCAAGAAAGAACATATTTTTTTTTATTTCTGTTTTAATATAAAGTACAAGATTGACACTAGAGAAAAAAAATGATAGTGTTCTGCCATGTCTTATAACTATTTCCAATTCTAAATATAATTTAATAAGCTATATTAGTATTCATGTTTAGTCTAACCTAATTATGAATTTATCAAGTTTCATTTCTGCATGTCATATCATGTCTTTTTACTACGAAAAATTAATTTTTTAATCATGATCATGGTGCTCATGAGTCGTGACGGTAAGTACCGAGGGCCGTTTCTTGTTTGTCATGTCCTGTGTTCCTCAGTGATGAATACTGTTAAAGGGGGTCAGACACATAAACTCAACGAAAATAATGAAGGTATTAATGAAGAAGAAGTAAATTACGTTCTTGGTATCGACTTATAACACAACAAGCATAAGTTTTATATTTTGTTTATTATGATGATTGAGTTCAGTTAATGTGAATGAGAAAAAATGAATAAATTATTTAAATACATTGAGAATGTAAGACAATCTACGTTGTGAGAAATGTAATATAATTGAAATAAAACAGGATGTGTGACTATTTTAGTGTTTCTGACTAATATTTAGTCATGACAGCATCCACTCTCGACGTCGTTTCATTTTCGACGAATATCAATTGATAGAGCATAAGAACCTGTAACCATAAATAGGATTATAGAATCAAAATACTACTAAAAATTATTTTAAAATATTTACTATAAAATCTTAAGATATAATCGATGTATCAATTACCTTGAAGTGGCTGATGTATTGAGAAAAAGAAAGAGAATCATTCCTAATAAGAAAAATAACTAAACCTGTGATTTGCTTCCTTTTTTTTTAAAAAAAAAAGAATTTTTACGTACCTTTGGAGAGCAAAAATCGGTCAAACGAAAAATGGTCACCCGCAACTCATCAATACGAATAATTGTCGAGAACTTTATAGTAAAAGAACAAAAGTCACTTGATCAAAACCTTCTAATGAATATAAAATTAAAAATTGTCAATTTAGAAATTATGAGTAGTTCTAATTTTTATAGTGGTACAACATAAAACAAAAGTGAATGCCTGCTACTTTCGTAGACATGATTATTTTTAATAGAGCGTGAGTGGGTCACTAAACTCACACCGACACCCTTTTTGTTTTGATCTTGAAAAAACAAAAATCATAGAATGGACAGAGAAGGCTTAATCAATAGTTTTTAACGACTTGTTTGACAGTAATTTCAATTTTATATTAACAAATAGAAAAGTTCTGCTGGGTTTTGCATGATTTTTGTATGAGGTATTTTGGGAGGAAAAATGATAGTTGAGAAAAACTTTTGGTCACAAATAATATTTATTATCATAATTCTTCTTAAGATATTCATCAATATCAAATAATATTTATTTAGATTAACGAAAATGCCATAATGATCCATGACTTTTTCTCTCTTCTTCTCTTTCTTCTATATACATTCTAATCTGTTAAGGACACAAAATACAATCATGCGCTTTATTGTGATCGGCTCTGTTCTCGTGTGTATTGCAATAAGTTTCAAAATCGATTTGCCTCACGTAAATTGTAATGTGGATGGAACAGTTCAAACAGGTTGGGAGCCAATACGTGATTTATTTCAAAAAAATTTCCAAGATAATCGCGACTTAGGTGCGTCCTTAGCTGTTTACCACCAAGGAGAACTAGTTGTGAATTTATGGGGCGGATGGTTCGACAAACAGAAAACGAAGCCCTATGATAATGATACACTACAACTCGTCTTTTCAACATCAAAAGGTCTTGTGGCAATGGCTGTTGCTCTTTGTGTGCAACGTGGTTTATTGAACTATACTGATATGGTTATAAAATACTGGCCTGAATATGGACAATGTGGCAAAGAAAATACAACAGTGGCTGACATCATGTCGCATAGAGCTGGATTACCTGCATTGAGGAATACTAATTTATCGATTCATGAATACTTAAATTGGTGTTCAGTGATTGATAAACTGGAGAAACAAGAACCATACTGGATACCAGGTACGCAACATGGTTATCATCCATACACTTATGGATGGTTAGCTGGAGAACTTGTTCGACGTGTTGATATACAAAAAAGAACTTTAGGACAATTTGTCACAGACGAAATTGCAAAACAGACACAAAGTGAATTTTATATTGGATTACCTGAAGAAAACGAACACCGTGTGTCACCAATCGTCGTAAAAGATTTCGGAAAGCAAGTGTTTTTATGTAGAAACTAACTCATTACTACAAGAAACATTATTACCTTATTCAGAACTAGATAAATTTAATGATCCAAAAGTACACCAAGCTGAGATTCCTGCAGCGAATGGGATAACGAATGCTCGATCTCTAGCTCGAATTTATGCATCTTTGATTGGCGATTTAGACACTCCAAAACGACTATTGAATGAGATTGTTTTAAAACAAGCAACAAAATCAAATACACCTGAAAATGAACCAGATCAAGTTTTGATGCATATATCGACCATGTTTGGAATGGGTTTCATGACTTATGGATCAGTATTTAATGTAATGGGACCAGGAACATTTGGTCACAATGGTAAGTGCAATTACTGTTTATTCTTTCAACCATTGGACTCCGCGATGTATCCAATATCTTAACAGTGAAACAGATGTTCATCAAGCCATGATTTCTCTGGAAAAAGCCTTTTTGGTTTTTTTCTGAAATAAGAAAGTTATAGAAATATATTCAGAAGTTAGAAATCAGTCCATCTTCTGTGTTTGAAGTAATCTGAAGTAAAAAAAATACCAATAACATACTAGATCGGCTGGCTTTTAGCGAAAACAACCGTGTCACACCAATAAAACTTCTAGAGATCCGCTGATTAGCATCTAGAACAGGATACCAAGGTTATTTTTACATGAGAAAAATACATCAATATTAATCTATGGAAAGTATCGAAGACACAGCTCAGTTTTTCAAGATCGTTAATCACTTGTTTCGAACTTATTTAGGACTCGGTGGCAGTCTTGGTTTTGCTTCTCCATTCCTCAATCTTTCATTTGCCTATGTTACGAATTTGTTGGACATCGAATCTTCGTCGGTCATTGATCCACGTATTAAGCAAATCATAGACAAAATTAGTTTCACTGTTAACAATCAAAACTAAATTTTCCAATCGTATTTGTTTGTGCTGTCAAGGAGTAAAACTGAAACATGACTGAAATAAGCGTTGTTTGAAAATATTGCTAATGTTAAATGTAGCACAATAACGTCTACAGTGAAATAAAATTTATATATTTATTAGAGGGTTTATTTGATTATAACTTTGTGAAAAGACTTGTTTTAATTTTGTTTTCGTATTACAAATCATTGAAAACATTAAGCTTACTAGCAGCAAGTAGGCAGAAAATAATTTCAAATCAGTTTTGCTTCATATTGAATTCTATTGAGCTGTTGTAAAATACCGATTTCTTCGAAATTCTTTTCTTTCGACAATTCTATAGAGCACCCTATAGAAAATTTCTCTAGACAACACTAAGAACATTTAGAGGACCATGATTCACAATTTTTTGTTCCATATTGTAGACTATTTGGAATATGGTATGACGTAACAAATAGTTAGAATGAATGTCAGATTGACTATTACTAGAAGTTTATATGGCTCCCTACAATCTCCTCAAATTCTTTTTACGGTTTCTGAAAGACTTCTCTAATTTTTTAGTATTTTTCTGTTAAGTAACACATGGTCAGATTAAAGCTTATAAATTATACACTCACAAATTAGATGCATTACGAAATCAATACTCGAAAGTATAATCTTTTAATCACTGATTTCGTATTCCACCTTAGTTTTCAGAAAGAAAGCATAATATTTGCAAGATATAGAGATCTTTTTGTTCGAACTGTTTTATGTCACTATATCTAGTTCAGAATGAATATGTCGTATGCTTAAAAAATACAAAAGATGATTGCTGTGAAATAAACAAGAGCCTCAAAGAGTCTCAGTAGTCTGTATAAGAGGCAGAGTACCAGGATCTGGAGGATTGACATTAGGAATTTCTTCAGCCGAATCGTTAAACAAATGTCTCCGACCTCTAGAGCAAGATTTTCTGCAGTTCCATCGACGAGCGACCAACAGGATGCCTATTATGAGCCCACAAATAATGAGTACGGCTACAATAATTAGAAGAATTTTTGAAATATGAAAGCTGTTTTCAGTTTTTGACGCTGCAGTTAGCCTTAATTTTACACCAGCATATTTTGTCGTCCTTTCTATAGCTGCTGTAATTGTTTCTATGGTAGTTGTTGTTATTTCTAGTGCTCTTGTTATTATTTCTGTAGCTGTTGCTATTTCTGTGGCTGTTGTTGTTGTCGTCGTTTTTATGCTTGTTATAGCAGTATTAATTGCTGTGCTCTCTTCTATCGTTGTTTTTATGATTGTTGTTATTGTTGTTGTTGTTGCTATGGTTGTTATTATCTCAGAAATGAAAGGAATATTAAAGCTGAGAAAATAACAAAGTGAAGTCGTCAAAATAAATCTTCATCAACTGAAAGGTCTGGACCTTCTTGATAAACCTTATACAAAGGACTTTTTGATCAATTTTGATAAAACATCGTTTATTAAAGTTTTTTCAAGATTTTGGACACTCAATAGAAGATTTTTATAACTGCCTGTTTATTGCGCAGAAAAACAAACTCATAAGAGCTAACATCTACAGATTTTATTCCGTTTGGTCGAATTTTTGTAAAAAAAAAACTCTTGGAATACCATACAGCTGCAAAGGACATAGTATATCGGTGTCAAATTCAGGTTAAAAATTTGTTTTTTCCCAGTTTTGGCGTTTTTTACTGTTTTGTATTTTTTGTATCCAATAGAAGATATCTGTTATATATTATGACTATGGTCATAGAGAGGCCGAGAAACACTACGACTTATTCTAATTTAAAAAGCAGTACTCAGGAACAAATAGATGAAATAATCTATTTTACATGCATATGAAACTTGTCTTGTTTTGGTTTTTGTTTATCACTTTCGCATGTTTACTATATTTTTTTTATCCCAATATATACTCATATATAGTGACTGTCGTTTACCAGTAGCGATTGACTTAGGTATTCTTATTCACTTAATTATAACAATAAAGCGAATACGAAGCAAAAGACATAAATGAAATAGACGAAGATGAAAATTATGACATTGATATGGAAACACAAAACAATCATGCAAACTTTTTTCAATGAAAACAACCTGGATAACATTTTTGAATTTGGTGTTTATGAGTAGTAAATAGTCAACAAAGATGTTACTTTTCATACTGAATCAGTCCGTATCTATATCAAAAAAATAAGTTTCAAAATTTGGCAAATTTATGTCCCACAATTTTTTGCACTCAAGTTCTTCTTCAGCCTTTTCATAGGGTTCATTGGATGATCTTTTAGTACTTTTCCAATATCTCATCCACTTCTCAGTATTTCGGAATCGATATTTCTAACTAAAGGTTCAGCTTTCAATCTTCTACTAAACTATATACTGCTATTGTTTGATGAAAACATACTTCATGGTTTCTTGATACTCGGTGCAAAAGATTAGTCCCATATGTCAAACTTTCAAACTTCGACTTGTTGCGAAATATTGTTATCATATATTTTAATTCTTACACTAATGTTATTTTCTACAGGGTGTTAAAAAACCTTTACGCCCCCTAGGTTCTACCTTAAGGTAAAATGATTTCACTAAGTATTTAATACCAAATTGAAGCCCGTAAAAAAACTGCATTTATTGGTACTAAATAGTAATTGTTATGAAGACCTTTTAATGTCGAACTTACGGGATTTTTAGAAATTAGATATCTTTTTTGGTGTAGAAAAGTAAGGTGCCGGTAATTCAAATACGAAATAAAACATTTTTCTTAGATATTTTTACATGATTCGATAGAGCTCGACGAGCTCTACAAAACTAGATATTTCAAAAATACTTCGAGCTATCTTTCTATGATAAAAAATTCCAAAACCTGCTTGGAAAACCACAAAAAATATTTGAAACTTAAGTTTTTTCATATGGAAGAAAAACACTCGATTTTTCAATAAAATTAAGTTTCATTGATTATTTTTTCCCGCCTTAGACGTTTCGAAATACACTCATTCGATGCAATTTTTCACGCGGCATCGAATGAGCACATTTCAAAATGTCTGAGCTAACATAACTAATGAAAAAAACTAATATCATTGAAAAAATTGGATGTTTTTTCCACATGAAAAAAAGATGAATTTTTTGACACTTTTTTTGGATTTTCCGTTTAGTTTTTGGAATTTTTTATCACAGAAAGATAGCTCGAAGTATTTTTGAAATATCTAGTTTTGTAGAGCTCGTCGAGCTCTATCGAATCATGTAAAAATATCTAAGAAAAATGTTTTATTTCGTATTTGAATTACTGGCACCTTACTTTTCTACACCAAAAAAGATATCTAATTTCTAAAAATCTCGTAAGTTCGACACAGGGCTCGAAACGGGCCAATTTTTGATGGCCCAGCTCGGCCCATACCGGGCCAGGAATAGTTCATGCCCGCCCGGCCCAACCTCTTCTATATTAGAGCCCAGCCAGGCCCGCCCGACCAATTAACCGTGCCCGCCCGGCCCGGCCCGAATAACAATGGCACTATTATCATTATAGTTCTTTTATAAAGAAGGTCTTCACATGACGGAACCCAATATCACTGGATTTAGAGATGGTTATTTCTCCTTGATTTATTTTAATTTTAAACTTGTTGAATTTTAAATGAAGTATAGATTTGAACGTTGAAGAGTTAAATAAATTTAAAATTTGATTTATTTATATGAATTTCAATAAGTTAAATTTAAAATAAATTGAACTTTTTGGATGTCAGAACTTAAACTAATTTTAAATGTAAATTTACAAATTTACATTTAAAATAAATTTATTTTAGATTTAGATTTTTAAAAATTAATTTTTGGACTTATTAAGTTTTTATAAATGCAAAATTGATCATCCCTACACTGTTGTAATTTTTCAAATCATTATAGTAACGTTACTTATGATCATGATGATCACGACTTGAATAAGGTTAGACAATTCTAAGTCTTCAAAAAAGCCTGGTAGATAAGTCGAATTACTTACTGAATCAATAGAGTAAGATGAATCCATCGACACTTCAACTTCTGGAATACTATTATTTATTAGCATGAACCTCACAGAAGTGAAACACCAAGTGGTCAAATTCAATGAGTCACATGGATTGATATTTCTACTTTCTCTGCTAATTTTAGTATACAGCTAAAACTGTTCCACTTAAATACTGTTTATGTGGCTTAATACAGTTAATAGTTCACTCCATTTTCTCTGTAAATGAGGTGTTGTCATACTGAATAAATACTTTGTTTTCATTTATTGCCTAAATGAAATTTCCAAAGCGTTCACATGGTGAAGCTTCTTGATCGTTAACAATTCTGAGATGTACAACCCATGTAAAAAAATGTCAATGAAAAACTTAAATAAACCGATTATTATTTTTTTTGTTAAAAATCGATTAGAACGATGCCACTTAATTCTTACTGAAAATGAATTTTTCAACATGAAAAATAGATTTCATTTGATTTTACTATTTTAAATCGATTTTTAGTCGAATAATAAAGTCCTATTGATTGAAATTGGTTTTTAGAAACTGATCAAGAATGATTAAAATCAAATGATATCTATTCTTGAACCTGACAAATCAGATTCTGACTGGATCCAAATGGTGTCACTTTAATTGACACTTGTTCATAAAAAAATTAATTCTAATCTAATTTATCGATATTTTTTCTTACACAACTCAGTATTAATTGATGCCTATCTTAACGCCTGCTATACATGTCAAAGTCTAGGCTAGTGTGATAATCACGATCTACTAAGCTAGGCAGTTTGAAAAAAAACAGAGGTTCGAGTTCCTAACTTAAAACCCGAGAAAAACCTGTTTTACAACCACCACCATTTTAATCAAGTGAAAATTAACGTTACTCTAATTTTGATTAAATGATGACAATTCCACCGTAATCGATCTTTAGCTAGGAAGAAGTCGACTAGAATCATTTTTTTTGTCGTGTGTGAGAAATTTCCCTTGCAAAACAGAAATAAAGTTCGGGCCGGGCGGCCCGGAAGAATTTGAAGCCCACCCGGCCCACCGGTCTTCGTTGAGGAGGCCCGCCCGACCCGGAATAAAGACCTTCTTGGGCCGGGCCTGGGCCGGGCCGGGTGGCCCGTTTCGAACCCTGGTTCGACATTAAAAGGTCTTCATAACCATTACTATTTAGTACCAATAAATGCAGTTTTTTACGGGCTTCAATTTGGTATTAAATACTTAGTGAAATCATTTTACCTTAAGGTAGAACCTATGGGGCGTAAAGGTTTTTTAACATTCTGTATATTAACTTACTCTAATTTTTTACCTCTAGTTTCTTATATCAAATAATCAGAATTGCAGAATCTACCGTAACATGGGAAAAGTTCTCAAATACAGCTTCACATTTCATCCATTGATTTAAAAATGTATATGAACATAATCGACTTGTTGTTTCACATAAATTCAAACTCATATTAACAGAGAGAACAGAATAGTATCTTTATGATCGTATATCGGCTCGATTGAGGCATATTACCTACGTGTTCTTTCTGCAATTCATTTTCAATAACCGAACTAGAAGAAAGAAGTCTCCGCACTTGTGATACTGTTTACTCTTCTTTTGAAACATTCACTACTGATTTCTTTCCATTCAAGAAAATTATTTGTACAGTGTATATGAAACGATGCTTTGCTGATACATATATCAGTCTTTGAAAAGGTTAGTTAAATGACATCGACTGGCTGATACTACGTTAGGGTGTGGGTAGGAAACTGAGGAATAATATGATTGAAAGAAAGAGAGTTCATCACAAATCAGGAAAATATGAAAAATCGGAGTTCAATCAGTGCTGCTGCTTCTAGGATTGCACCGATTCCGGTTTTAACCGATGCCGGTTCCGATTTTAGAACCGAAACCGATGGAACCGATAAGAACCGAAACCGAAACCGATAAGAATCAATTGTTACTGGTTCCAACCGATTCTGATCAGTTCTGGTGTCGGTTTTTACCGGTTCCAACCGATTCTCATCAGTTCTGGTCTCGGCTCCAACCGGTTCTTATCGGTTTCAATTGATTCGGACCGGTTCAAATCGGTTGCAACCGATTCTGATCAGTTCTGGTGTCTGTTCCAATCGGTTCTTATCGGATCCAACCGATTTTGATCAGTTATGGTGTCGATTCCAATAGATTCTTATTCGTTCCAATCTATATTTATCGATTCCAACCGATTCTCATCAGTTCTGGTTTCGGTTCCAATAGGTTCTAACAGATTCTGATCGATTCCAATCGGTTCTTATCGGTTTCAATTGATTCGGATCGGTTCCAATCGGTTCTGGTTCGGGTTCCAATCGGTTCCATCGGTTTCGGCTCTGTGGAACCGGTAAAAACCGGAGCCGTGCATCCCTAGCTGCTTCTGTACACACTATCTGAAATCGAGAAAAGACTTCTAGAAAACTTCTGAAAAGAAACATTTTCCCCCATAAGCGTAGGTACAGACGGAAATATTATTCAACTTTGAATCTAACGTAAAAGAATTTCAAGTATGCCTGAATCTTCTCTAAGGGATGTCGAAAAACGAACAGCCATCATTGCTCTATGCCTTTCAGCAATATGATTCTTACACAAACTATGTACTCAGAATTTAATAATCCAAAATTCTACATCTCAGACAACTATTAACTTACGTTCTGTGTTGCAATAATTGATCGAACAACAATTCATACGACCCTCGAAAGTGACACCACCATATGATACAATGCCAAGCGGTTGACTCTGACAATCTGCAATGTATGTTCGTATGGTAAAGACTGGATAGCTTATATTGCTGAGTGCATCCTTTCCAGCCAGACCAACGATCGTCTTAAAAAGATTATCGTTTATATGAGAACATATATTTTTTTCTTGTTAATGATTTACAGCACATGCTTCAGAAGAACTGGAAGATCCAAAGTGAATAACATTCGAACTAGTTTTATTCAAAATGATGCATCCTGCCAGGTCGGTCTAGATAAGGCCAGCATTCCATCTGGTTATCGACTACAATGCAATTTATTATATGAGAAAACGTTTGAGTTTTCGAGCAGCTTTATCTAATTTATTTTGAATGTCGCTTTCTATTATCACTAATTGTTACAGAAGAAATGAATTTCTAAGCATTTGTCCTCGTATAAAATATCTAAGCAACTTTAGACATCTCATATTACATCGAAATGAATATCTAAAATCTTTTCAAATTTGTGAGATTAACCATCTAAGTGTTGCTTCTATATCTTTCAGCAACAAAATTCAGTTTGAACAAAAAAACAGATAATGCTCTATAAACTAGAACTAATTAATTTTTTCGTTTCGGTTTTAGAGTGGAAAGTAAAAAAAACACTTTTGATTTATAAAAACGTTTGTCTGCTTCTTATGATGTTCAGTTGCTGATACACTGAGTTTATTTTGCAATGGAGTCTGAAGTCGAATCGACCACACTTTAAAGAATGCAATTCGAATCGAATCAAAGTGGATTGATTGGATTATTGGCATCAATATACAAATAGCAAGATCCTTTTTGCATTTCATTCATCAAACAGATAAGTTTTTCCAGAAATTCAATAACAAGAAAAGTTCTCGTCGAAAACTTCAATATGGTTTTGTCCGACTACTCTCTTCTATCTCTTCAATTATCGATAAACAGTTTTCATATTTGATAGCTGCCAAGTGGAAGAGAGTATCATCATTTACGATCAATCTTTACACATTCTTCTTCTCAAACTCATATTCTGGCAACGTGCGAAGTCTCTTTCTGAAAGCAGTTGCCACTAAATCACAAGAAATCCATGAAGATTCTTCGTGATTTAAAAGGACTTTGCTCTTGAGAGTTGAATGGTTCATTCTGTAAATCCAGAAAAAGATACTTAGCTTTCAGAGTAGTATATCTGACAGTTAGTTTCAATAGCTTTAGTTTTTCATAGTTATAACTATAAACTCACCCCACAGAATTCAGCAGCACTATTACGATAAGCATCATGAAAGTCACTATCACAAGCACCATCATACGGCCATGGACAACTGCCAACACGGCATGCCAAAAAAGTAAATGCAGACAATGGAGATGAAGATAGATCATTGCATAAATTGTCTTTACAACAATATTCATATGCTGAAGTTCGACCATGCATTGGACGGTACTATATCTCGAGTTGTTATGCCTTTCAGACTTATCATTATCTGAATAACATATAATGCAAAGTTCGATGATAACATATCAACTTCTCGTTAACTATAAGCACTGACTGAATATGAATGCATGACTTCATCAGTGAGACGAGAGAAATATTTCTCATTGTTGTACAAACTTGATGAGAATGAAATACCATATGCAGGTCGTCCATTACACTTGTAATAACGAATATTTCGAATAATTTGACTTTTTATTATGATTATTGCTTAAAAATATCTCAATAAACTTTTCTTGAATCATACTGATGATATCACATACTATGAACTAATAGCCAGTAAAATATGAAGACGATTTGATTTGTTTGTATATTGATAAAACACGACATGACTGCTAAATAATTTCGTTTAATACCTAGAACGGATTGGAAAAATTTGTGTTTTTTATCGAAACGATGTCTGTAAAAAAGGAAAAAAAGTAATTCATTTCAAGGAATGTTGAACTGAGACGTCTAAGCTTTGATCTTTTTGAAAATTCAGACCAGTCTATGATCCAGTGTATCATCAAAAAAGTAGAAAAACATCTTGTGTTAGAATACAGACATCTCCTATCAATGTTTGAAAACAAAAATGAAATATTCATGAGAGTGTAGCCTGTTGGCTCTGCATTCGTTTTCTTTCTTTTTTTTAATAGGAAAGAAGTAGTATGATCTCGTTACTAATCTCCAAGCCGAACAAGTAAACTCACGACCAAGAGCACGAATCACCTTACTATCCTCCAGGTTTTTCATCCTCTAGACGATAATGAAAGAGAAGAGAAACATAAACATAAGATAGGATGAAGCATCTATACACGTACTCTCTCACTCAACACAATTCACAAGTTTCATTCTATCTTCATGAAAGTTACATACAGATAAGAGTAAAAAAAAAGAGCCGAGTGATTTGTGTGCCTATTTGATCGACTCAACCTTTTATTGTGAAAGATAAGAATAAAAAGAATACTATTGTAATGATATGTAGATTATATTGTATTTCACTTCTTTACAATTATACACGAGAAACATAACTGAAATCGATTGCATCATTCAATGATACAGTTTTTCTTTATATTGAATTAATGTTGGGTTTTTAAGTGATGTCCTCCACTGTTTCTGCTATAAATTCATTCAGGTGAAAAACACCTTCCATGGTTTCCTACCAATTAACGCATTGTTCTAAATCGTAATCTCACCGTTGTCATGACAATTTTTGCTTAAATTATACCAGATTGTAGTCTTAGAGACTCTCTAGGGACTATCAAGTGTCCAGATCATTTCAGTTTTTTTTAGATGTATCACTTTTTGCTCTGAAGACAATAAAACCAGATTTTTAGCTATGATCAAAGATAATTTCAAAAAGAAATACATATTCTCCACTATGCTAACTCTTACTGTGCCATTGTTTTTCAGACTGAAAGTACTTTCAGATCATATGTAGCGATAATCTGACAACTTCAAACTGTAGTATCATCAAAGATACACATATTTCTTTTTTCTGCCTTTTTCCTGTAGTATCATTTCTATCGTACCATTATTCATGGATATTTACATGCTGTCTGTCATTTCTCTCTCTCTTACGTTCTCTTTGAATATTGATGAGAAATGTTTCAGTATGTTCTGTCTTCTTTCATGCCGATACACATACCGGATGCTCAAGCACTGACACAAGAATCCATGAATGTCCGTGATGCCAATAATAATCGTAAATATTTAGAACACGCACGCAAAATGAAAGATATATTTTGCGTAGCGGATGCTCTTGTAGAGCAAGGAATAGAATCTGATCTTATCAACTCGAATTTCAATCATAATTAAGACATTGAAGAGGATATGGATGGCGAGAATAACAATGATGTTTGATTACTTCATCTGCTTTTTCTCCACTTTCTTCTCTTTATCATATGATGCTGATTATGGTCTCTTATCAGATATGCTACACATATAGCTCATATTATCTGGTACAAGGTTTCAAAATGAAAAAATATATAAGAAATACATTGTATTCATTGGTACTGAGCTGTTAAGCTTGAAACGGCACGAGATAATCGTGATAAACCAAGGTAGACGGAATTCTATCCTGAAACACGATTTGAAAGTACTTTTAGTCTAAAAATAAGCATAGCAGAAAGCCTGTATTTCCTTTTAAAATTCACTGTGATTGTGCTTAAACATATGATTTTCTGGTCTTCAGCACAACAACTGACACACCTCGAAAGAACATTGAAATGAACTGAGAACTTATTGGCCTTTAGAGGGTCCATAGAGCTATAATTTAGCATAATTTAATAAAAGGCTATCATGAGAACTGTGGGATTACGACATGAAAAAACAGGTTAATCGGTTGGAAATCCTGGAAAGTGTTTTTCACTTGAACGAGTCTTGCATAGATAGAGGCCTTCTAGATTGCTCTAGCACATGAAGAAAAATAGTGGAGGACATTTTTTAAAAAGTCAGCATTAGTGTTAGTATATCATTTAGATTTATAAAAGCAATGTTTAAAATGTCAAAGAACTCTAATGCATTTATTAAGTCTTAAATAATAGATAGCTAGAACAACTATGAAATAACTTGATCATTTAATGTCAATCATTTATTTGACGACTGATGAGATTAATTTTGTAAATTCATGTCTATTCTTCATTGATTTGCGTTGTCTAATTTATGTAATTTGATCTAAATATAGAGAAAACCTCTCGATCGATGATGATCAAAGATAGTTGGATATGGTCGCTGTTCTTCTACTCCCCATTGGCAAGGATCAGGATAGAGTGTCAAGTTCCATTTTTTTGCGAGTAGGCTCAAAATGGATTGATCATGCCGATGGTCACGAAATTCGGGATAGTTTGATGAGCCAAGAACATTTGTATCGTCTGTTATTGCTCGACTGTCCTGAGCATAAGTCAACCATTCGGATACAAAACTCATACTCATAAAACTCTTCTTCACTACAATGTATGAGGCAAGACCAGAACGCGATTTCAAATATTCTGGTTTGTCGACATCCAAAAGAATCAATGTATCTCGTTTCGTCCAAGGCAATTCCTAAAAAGAATCATTTAAGTATATAGTAGCTAAATAGTATTAAAACTGAAAATGAATTACTCGATCGTATATTAGCGAGGTCATTGCACGAATTTTGATGAATTTTCATACATAGATGAAGTAAAACGATATATCTTTCAAATTTCTTTTGCATTCATTCTTGATGATTGCTCACCTTCTCTCATTGTCAAATGTGGAATATTATACTTCAATGCATGCTCTGTCTAACTTCATAAGAAATTTTTTCACATATCCTCAGCAGCATGGAGAACTAGCTAAACAAAATTAAATCTTATAACACTGCTCTGGCATTAATGCATTGAAGGAAATTATGTTTTAACAAAATTCAAGCGAGAAAACAGCTAAAACTAGCATATTATATATCTTTACATTGAATACTATTCATTAATTAAGGAAAATCTATTAAGTAAAACTTATAATCTCTAACTAAAAAATCAATAATTGATTTGAAATCATTTTCTAAATGGCTTGTTTCAATAGAAAAAGATTTGTGCTCCTTGGATATCCATCCCTCATGCATTTTTTTGCTGAACGATACACTTTTAAGTAGTATATTATCGTTTTTATGCAAAATAAGCTTCTTTCCTGAGGGAGAAAGCCCTATTTCCGTCTGTTGTTTAAAAAAAATGCGCGCTGCAGAATGAAATGAGAGATTTTGGTGTTTGTCTAGGAACTGCTAGTCATGGAAAAAACACTTCCAGAACAATCCATACAAAATTAATACATGAAACACTGAGTTACTCTAATCGTGACGAAGACATCTTGCCCATCTATTACGGTCCGTGACAAGTCAAAAAAATCTGCGTGTCAAAAATAGTAACTGTTATGAGCTACAGAGTGGGTAGGGCGGTGGTTTCCTTTTCTCGTTCTATACTTCGATATCTATCAACAATCAATTTTCACAAAAATAGTGGCGCATCACTAGTGCGGCTAACGAGTGGGAGCCTAAGACATATGTAATGCAGTCTGCGCCATACATTATTACTTAGAAAGTCTCGATTTTATCAAAATCTTTCGACTTGTTACGCATCATTCGATTATCTAGAGAAATCAAAAACAGAAAATCTAACTTTTCAGTTGTATATTTTCAGTATTTCCTTGCACAGAATGGAACTACCAGGCTCAAATATTTATCGATCTTTTTTTAAAAATATTAGTATGATTTGCCTTACATGCCAGTCGGGCAGTTTAAACACAATAATATCTTGTTGTGTCGTCAGCTTTGCCAGGTGAGAAATATTGGCGATAATGTTTACTGTTGCATCAGTATAGATAATAATATCACCATCGTGCGCTAGATACAGTTCTCGAAAAATTATATATGGTTTCCATAGCCAATAGCCAGCACCTCGTCGTCACTGAAGAATGTGTTTATTCCGATTAAAAAATCTAGGATCCGAATCAAATACTCGTTTGTTAAACATCACACACTGTCGAATTCCATGTTTCAAACCTGTCAGACAATTATTTCGTTGTGAACGTTTACAGCACCGAGAAGCAAAGTTAATTAGTAGAGGATAACAACGTTGAACACTCTTCTCATTGTTGTCGATGCGAACCATATGACATGTGGAAGAATTGCTTTGAGTTTCATTTGGCATCAATGCAGGCATAATCCTGTCACAGAGTAACACCTCTCGCATAAGAATAAACCAACTAATAATGAACATAATAAGAGTAATAGTCCTGCAAGAAATTGCATGAATTTGTAGACGGCTACGAGAACAACGAAATAATGGTATATATTTACCACGATTTGATCGGACTTTTAACATCTACAAGGGTAAATAATTGAAAGAATCAGATTGTTATTTAAAGATATCGAGTCACTTGAAAGATCAGTCCATTTTTCTTGAAAAGAATAATTTCAATATCTAGCAGTTCAGTCCCCTTTCGGATTAGACCAATGTAATTCATTTTGAATTCATTATATAGAATCTTTAACGAAAATCTTCTATACCAATGCAGTAAATAATGCACCAATCAATCATCTTTGATGAATACAACGAAATAACATATGAGCGGCATAGGAAAACTCGAAGAATTAGCTGCCTATATCGACATATCCATCAAAAATATAATCAATTCAAGCAAAGAGAAAAATGCACTTTTTTTTTACAAGACACTAGCTCAATCTATATGAACTAAAGCAGTCTATTTTGAATGGCATTGAGCTACTAAGAATCGAAATAATTAACGGATAGACTGTAAACATCTTTGCTGTTTCGCATTGTTTTAGCTTGAATTTTTTTTTGAAAGATTCGCGAAATAATGATCTACAAAATGGTGTATTTTTATCTATATGCGATATAGTGAAAAGGTTGCTGCTGATTTAAATGGTGTTTTGAGCATTTATACAATCAAAACATGATGCAATATCATTTTAGAAATCTGGTCTGTCAACCGATCAGGTTATTTGAGTAGCCCATGCTCAATTCGAACTAGGTTACCATTTAAAAGGTAAAGAATGCATGAAACCAGAAAAGATAATTTTCAACATGAACATTAACCAGTGAATGAGGTGTTTTTCAAACAGTTGTTCGTCCAATACTAAAACTCGATGTGTGCCTTCACTCATATAAACAAACAATCAAGCTCCAGCTTACCCAGAATACAAAGAAAATTGCGAAAAACTCTGTAGTTGACTGGTCACCCTTTTAATGGTAGCCTTTGTTCGCATTGTGCGTATCCTATTCAGGAGATTTGATAGATTGATAAAGCTAGTCTCTGCAAACATTTTCCATCAGGTTTCAACTGTAAAAATGCTCAAAACACAATTTAAATTACAAGAAATATGCGTCAGACGACCGTCGCTTTTGCTCTTTGAAACCACAAGCTTATGCAAATTTTACTCGTCATTTTGTGAAAAAGGGTGGATAGTATCGAATTTAGATCAAAATATTCTATTTCATAGAGCTTCGCTCGGTAAACCTTTCAAAACAAAATAAAGGTAAAATAATGCGGGACAACAGAGGTATTTGTGAAATACTAATGATATTCTTATTTATGGGCTACCCATCATTTGCAAAATAAATGAACTATTTTTTCGAGTGAGTCGATTTCATCACAAAACGACCCTTTTTTTAGTAGTACAGCTACAATTCCTATTTAGTCTTATGATGTCAATCGAAAGACAACATCAAATCACCATATTCGTAATCAAAATAGCAGGTGGTTTGGTTTTCTTCAATGAAAATCTGCAATCAAAGTCAAATACTGAAACAACCCAGTCAGACAAAACTTGAAAAAAACGGCGTTTTAAGGCGTAAAAAGCGCACATTTTTATGCGTTAAAAACCGTTTTTTTTCTTCGAATCAAATGATTTCCACAACTTGGACATTCTCAAGCTTCCTTTATTTTTCGAAAAAAAATCAACTTGCATAAAACGTTAAAATGTGCGCTTTCCCCGCGTAAAAACGCCGTTTTTTGCAACGCTTGCCTGACCTGGTGACCCAAAATTGCTTTGATGATAATTTTCGTAAATGCAACTGTTTTTTGCATTAACAGGCGGAATTTAGCAAAATTCTAGTCATCTTGCAGGTACACGTCTGTAGTGCTTTGGTATTTACATGTGAGTCATATATCTTGCATAAACACGAAAGACTGCTACATGTACTTCTATAGTTATGCTATTGTTTTGCATAAAACTTTTCGTTGAAAAGAACATATGGTCGATTTATTTAAAACATAGACGTTTCAGCTGTAACATAACTGGCGTTTCTATTTCCCATACAACCAAGAACATTCTTTACTAGATGGAACAATAATAAGAAAGGCATTTTTCAATGTTAAGAAGATGAGACTATTCTTGAATTCTTCATTCGAAAAGAATGTTTACGTAAAAGTTTTAAATTATTTGTGTAATTCACTAGGGTAGTCACTTTCCATCCGTAATCCTGTATATTTATTTGACCACAAAAAGAAAGAAACTTTGCTTTTTTTAATTTTGACTAGAACAGCATAGTGAGTTAGATATCATATTTAAATTTTATAAAATACAAATGATAACTACGAAAAGGTGTGGGGTGTGGGGTTGGGGGTGTGGGTGTGGAGGTGTGGGTGTGAGTGTGGGTGTGGGGTGTGGGTGTGGGTGTGGAGGTGTGGGTGTGAGTGTGGGTGTGGGTGTGGGTGTGTAATATCTCTACATCTACACTCACACGCACGTCAACACGCACGCCCACGCCCACACCCACACCCTCAAGCATCCTCACTCCAACTGTACACTCGAGCCCACTCGTCCATCCTCACGCTAACAACCATCCATGGTCACTATCACACCAACCTACCCTGATCTTACCCTTAAAACCCAACCCGTCATCACCCGAGCGAACCTCACCTCACCGCAAGCAGCCACACTCTTACACCCACGCGCACTCGACCGCGTTCTTCTTTGTCATGCGTGGCATCCTTGGTATCTTTGGACTCTATTAGGTGCTTCACTTTTATGCAGTTTCCCATTACCGCGATAATGTTATATGACTTTTGGATTCAGAAGTTCTCAAGACTTCTCAATTCAGCGAAGTCGGACACATCTCGTGCAGAAATACACAGTGTATCTTAAGTTTGATAAAAAAAAACTAACGAATCTCATAAAAAACATCGATTTTTTTTAATCGAAAAAAAAGCAATTAATTCTTCATGAAGTTGCATAATCCCTTCATATGATTCACATTTTCATATTAATTTCGAAAAAAATTGTGGGGATTAAATGAAATCGATGCCACGAGATAATAGTTCGTCAAATAATAGAAAAAACATTCGAAGCGAGGTATATTAATAAAGACAAAATCTGCTTTGTTTCATTTTATTGGCGTTCTTACAATAAAACGAACTATATGACTTCTTTTTCACTATTACTGTTTGTGCTATTCACTGCATATACTTTCGTCCAAAATACAACAGGTAGATTGATGAACATTTAACTCATTGATATAAATTCTGACGTTCTCTTAGACTTTATCTTGAACTCTTTCCCTTCGCTTCTTATCTTATTTGTGGAAAAAATTTCTTAGCTAAAATGAAACACTCACACGAATTCTCGTATTTCATTTTACAAAAAAGATCTATTCAGTTGTGAATTAGTCTTTACGATATCAGATGAATCGTGTTTCTTTCTTCTTGTTTTCCGATCGAAAAGTCGATTTTAATCTGACTACATAGAAAGATAGAATAAAGTGTCTTTTGAAGTTTAAAATCTTATTCAACTTTAACAAACATAAAGTGCAAAAGTCAATAAATTGAAAACACTGTTTCTCCGTTAAAAAAAATCTAATCTAATTTCATTCATACATTCAATGTAGTTAACCCGTGTTCGATTGTTTTCGAATTTCATCCGATCAGTTTATCCCTTTATATCAATGCAACGACATATATTCATATTTTTCCAATGATCATTTACTTTCTACATTTTTGTCAAAGGAAGTGGCGCTTTTTCCATGAGCTATACCCCCCACCACGCTAGTTTTCTTTCTATTTCATTATTTTTTATTGGGACTGATGTGAGGATACAAGATCACGAAATGAGAGCGTGAACTTTTTTAGTCTTAGCCAAAAACTTAATACTTTGAGAAAAGCATCATGTTCAACAAATATTAACCCTTTGTTGTATATGACATCCATAGCACCGTTAGTTTTCAATGAAACTCTGCACATATAAGTGGCTACCTATCAGGTATATTATCCCAAAGTTTCAAGACGATTGGACGTTGTATTGAAGAAATACAGAAGAATGTGGATACGTCGGATTTAAATCCGAGTGTTATGTGTACTTCAAAAAGTAAAAATAATTGACGACAGATTGATTTTCATCAAACTATTCAGAAAAACTTTTTCTATCAAAAGATGTATCAACGAGAGTGATTAACGGAAATCTAACTGGGTACTGAGTGGTATCAATCATGTAGACAATTCGGTTTATTGAGATCCTCGAAAGTATTCTCAATGTTAGAGTACAAAGTTACATTTTATTCTTAATGTCTTATATACCATTTTGTAGCCCGTGAAATTCTCTACCGAATGGTATATAATGGTTGAGATTTTTTTTTTGATTATGACAAAGAAAATTTTTTTACGAAAACCGGGATAGGTCAATGTTCCCATAGAAAAGTACAGGAAATAATGGCATTTTTTGCTATAACTCAGCATATTCCTGAGGAATCATTCTCATCTTTGAACTCGACCGACATATTGATGAGACAATTCTGTATACAAAATTTCGTAACAATCGGATTACCCTCTGAAGAGTTATCATGTATACGGACGAACATACTGACCGATTCTATAGTGTACTCACTTTTTGAGTACACAAAAATGACTGAATGTGGTAGTTTTTCTATAAAAATGACGATATAAAAATGACTGAAAATATCGTGATTTTGGCATTAAAGTTTGATTTCTTTCATCAAATCAAGACAGATCAACTCAATTTTCATATCGTACACAACTGACATTTTCTAATTATATATTGTGTTGATAACAAAATGATCTGCCTTCATTTGTTCAAGGAAATCAAACTTTAATGCCAAAATCACGATATTTTCAGTAATTTTTATATAGTCATTTTTATAGGAAAACTACCACATTCAGTCATTTTTCTGTATTTCTTCAATGCAACATCCGATCGTCTTGAAACTTTGGAATAATATAGCTGATAGGTAGCCACTTATATGTGCAAAGTATCATTGAAAACTAACGGTGCTATGGATGTCATATACAACAAAGGGTTAATATTTGTTGAACATGATGCTTTTCCCAAAGTATTAGGTTTTTTGCTAAGACTAAAAACGTCCACGCTCTCATTTCGTGATCTTGTATCCTCACATCAGTCCCAATAAAAAAATAATGAAATGGAAAGAAATCTAACGGGGAGTATCAGCGCCAGTTCCTTTCAAATCGCATAATAATGTGCCCTTTGTATCGTGACCAAGTTGGTATAGTGCATATCTCTACAGTGCCTTCAAATACTAAGGAAAAAACATTTCAGATGTTTAAGCCGTTAGATTCTATCTTTTGGGCATATGTGGATGCAAGGAAAAAAAAGCAGACTTCAATCATGAAATCCAATACAGTTCCGAAATCTTGTGAAGTCTTTAGAAGTCTTGTAAAAACATGAAGTCTCAATGGTTGATGGGTTGGTGTGGGTGTGGTCGTCTTCTCTTCATCCACACTCATCACGCCCCACATCCGTATCAGCCTCTTTTGGCCGAGAGGGACCTTTCTTAGATTTCACTGAATTATAGAACGACAGTGAATGCGATCCTTTTCTCATATTTGTCATTGGCATATTGAATCCTATTGAAACTATCCTTCTATTTATGTTCTTGTAGCAAACACGTGTGATGGCTTCTTACGTAAAGACAATTGGGACATTCCTGGAAATGATATGTTATCGTCACCTGTACAAGTATCGGATTATGCTAGTTGTTGCATAAGATGCCAAACAACTTCAGGATGTATGGCTTTTGCATATTCACCATCAACAAGACAATGTTGGCCGAAAACAAGTACCGGAGGTGGTGGAAAACCAGAAGGCAATAGAATTTCTGGATACAGTTGTAAGTATTTATTAGCAAGAGAAACCCAACAAACAAGGTTGCTTCATCGTAGTATACTGGCCGATTTGTAAAACATTCCAGAGATAATAAAACTCCAGATCAGAGAAGTCATCCTATTCCGCGATGTTGGACATTGCGGAATCAGTTTCGCCCTAGGTAGTGAACTGCATCGTGATTGATCGTGATTGACTATTTTTGAATCCAAAGAAGAGCATAGTTTTTTCGAATCATATGAATTTCGTTCAGTTTTCCAACCGCTATAAAACGATGTGTCTAACTTAAAGATATCATGTTATGTGAGTGCAACAATCACCTTATAATCATCATGATTGGCAGTTATCGTGATGAATCGTGATTGGACGATCAAGAGGGAATTTTCGCTACGACGCTACATAATAACCTTCCTTTTAATAGATCTTCTTGTAGCAGCAGAACAACTGAACGCAATCAATGTGGTTCGAAAAATCCATGAACTTATTTTATATACTTAAAATTCAAAAATACTCAATCACAATAAATCACGAGGCAGTACACTAGCCCCAAGAATCAATTTCATCGATTCCGAAATTGGATCAAGTCCGAACAGCATCCGATTCCGGAATCAATTCCACCAATTCCTAGGAACTCCGGAATCAATTCTAACAATTCCTAAGACTTCCTAGGAACTCCGTCTAATTCCGGATCTACAAGTTCTATTATTACTCTATTGTCCCTTATCGATCGAATGATGACCAGATTCCGGTGAGGAATTCCGGCATTGGGTAGAGTTTCTGCGATTCCGGAATCGCAAAGAATTCCTGGGAATTGATGGAATCGATTCCGGGATCGAATGGAGTTCGGATTTGATCAATTTCCAGAATCGGTGGAATTGATTCCACAATGTTCAACATCGCGGAATAGGATGTATTTTTCCAGATCACTTTCTTGCGATAGAGTTCTTGACGAATTGTTGCAAGATATTCTTATCACTACAAGTGATGAGAATATCTAAGAAACGAATGTCAGTCTGTTTGTTAGTCGAGTGCTCTTTCAATGCAAATCTGTTGTTTGTAAGATATGATTAAAATTAAAAGAAGTCATTTGCAGACACTAGTCAGCGAACGCAGAACCCTTTTAATGCGGAAAACTTGCTCCAAGAACATAACTGATACGCATCTTTTTTTTTCGTTCTTTTCATTCTCTCGTCTCTGACACGTCCGTAATAAAGTGGAATGGACAGGAACAGATCGAGGAAACTCAACAGAAGACAAAGAACTGACTAAAAGTTTACTACGCCT
>CAJNOP010000145.1:114062-165492 GCA_905250075.1 Rotaria sp. Silwood1 | reverse complement strand
TTTAGAAGGCGTTTTTTCTCTCTAAACAACGCTGCTTGAAATATTGTTTGAACGTGCTTGCTTTTATCTGCGTTTTTTCTCGTGCATTTAAATACGCTTTTTAAAGCGTCTTTTATTTGAAAGCAACAATTATTTGACAAGCATGTTAGAGCGCTGTTCTGCAAGGACTTTTGGGAAAAAATGAGTTATTTTATAAACAATTTAACTCAGTATTTGGATTCGCATTTTGAGTAAAAGTGTCTTTTTTATAATCTAAAAGCCTGTTAGCTATAGAGCTAAACATATAATTCACACCCAAATATGAATAGCAAAAATAATTCTAGCATTAATTTTGTTTTCTGTCATTCTTTCTTTGACAACAGTGTGGAGAACAACGTAAAAAAACCAGAGTAAAACATTTGCATCAACTTTCGTCTCATTAAGTTGAAATTCTTTTAGGTACGTTTTCTTCATCTAACTGATCGAAAACTCAGCGTATTACAAAAATATGAAGTTTTTTTCTTGAGGTCTGGTACATAGATTTGAAACTTTGACATTCGATTTCAAGATGCATTCGATACCCGATAGAATAGAGTAGTGTTTTTTAATTTCGATAGTGTATAGCTGGGATTATAGTTTTGAAAAACATATGCTGCAAAAATCATCAGGACTAAAACAAGATTCTAATAAAATATCTAGCCAACTTGGGCATTATTTCAGCAAAACTTGAGAGGATGCCGAAGAAACCACTATCCAAAATGACACGGTCAGGTTTTGCAAAAGTTGACCTTAGAAATGAAATTTCGGGAAGCATGATTGGTAATGAGCGTTGAAGTAGATTGCGTGAAAATATAGCAAAAAAATACAATCAAACAAATCTTCCAAGTGTCTAGAGCCCTCTTTACCGAATGAAGGGTCCATTGAATTTCATATTTCAGTTCTGCACAGCTCATGCTGAAAACTCTTACATATTGGGAATGAAATCTTTAAGAGGTCTGATGACTCGACTTATTTTCATCGCTAGTCAATGCTTGAAAAACCATAAGTTTTGCGAAAAAGCAAGCTTCTTCTCGTCGAAAATTGGAACTCGAAAATATGTTCAAAATCTACTACTATTTTACTCTAAACGTTATCGCCTCATTCGCTCTAAAAATCCACAGAGAAAACATTTCTATTTGCAGCCACTATCTACATAATAGTTATGAAAATAAGGAAAATATCAGGGTGACGATTTTGTTACAGAAAAAGGGTTAGCACTGATGGAACTACGCTTTATTATATTTCTTCTTATCAAGATTCGCAACTATACTGTATTTTTCTCGTTCCTTATATACTATTTCATCGCATAGAAGGACCTCGCAAAGCACAGTCAACACAATAATAGAAGGTGTCAATAACACACAAGCGTGTCAATATAATGTGCAAATAAGCAAACAGGGAATACTATTATGATTATAAAACTATGTACGAGTGAAGAACAAACTAGTAGTGCACTTCTAAGAATACAAATTCAAGAACGGTGGGATGAAAGTCTACAACAAATAATGAGCATGCACTAAACTGGGAGCGTGACAATCGGTCTTTTTCGTGCGTTAAATTTCGAAGACCTACTATAACTCTTGTCTATGTTTTAGAACGTCAAAAGAAGCATCTTTTAGTATAAATATATTTAGGACTAAGTTATTCTGAAGGTGCTTGTATTGTATACTCACTATAGAGTTCACAATGGCACATCATTTTCTGATTTTTTCACTAATATGCTATTTGTTCATATGTGTTAGTGCTTCTGAATAGTTGTCAATCGAGTGATAAACAATAACTAAGTTAGCATGAGCTAATGCATAAGACAACAGTTTCGCTGAAGATTGTAGGTTGAAATTTTTCTTGCATTATTGTAAACTGCAGTAAGATTTTTATAGGAAGTGCTTCCTTTTAGAGCATTGTCTATCATTAGTTCAAGCATAAGCAGATAAAATTGTTCAAGTTTATCGTATTAATTCACACCATATAACAATAGACTCAACGTAAACATGTCATTTTTATTACCAAGTTCTTTTCGAATGAATAATTCTTTTTGTTTTTTAAATCTTGCTCATCTTCACCGTTCAATGTCAGTGTCACGTAGCAGACATGGGCGATTTCTTTGATCGTTTTAACATGACGCACCATTTCTATGACAAAATGAAACTTATCTTCGCAATAAAAACAAGCACTTCCATCTCGCATATAATGGAAAAGGTTCTAGATACTTTTCTTGACCAAGAATGATGTCAAATATAATTGATTCTTTATCAAAATCTTGTAAACCGTAAAGAGAATAGATTAATGCAATATTTCGATTAGTTTTTGTCGCCATGAAAGTCTTGATCGATGTAAAATCTCTGATATTTTTTGTTATTTTCTAGAAATTATCAGCAGCTACAGGTTGATCATGATAAACAGGAACAAAATGAATTCGCTCATATTTTTACTGCATTTGTTGAATTTTTCTAGCTAACAAAATAAATCTTTGATGGAAAAAATTATGTTTGAATTGAACATCAATATCCTGTAGACATAATGCTTTATTCAAAATTCGATATAGAAAACTGTCAGGCGTATACCATTAAATATCCATATCCATGGTATAGTGATATTCAAAATCATTGGTGATTGTAAGTTCATATGCATTTCCATCGTATTGGTTGACGACAGTCGTCACCCATGATTTTACAGTACATCAAAGATGCTTCGAGATGATTGAATGATGACTTACTATCATTATTGCGTGATAACAAGAAACTCATAGTAAGTTTTTTTTCTCAATGACAAATAGCATTATATCTTGAGCGAGCACTTTATAGATATTACTTTTAGTTTCATAAATACTAAGTACTTTTGAATATTTTCATTTTTCTTGTCGATCTAGCTTCTGCTTGCCTGCAAGCACATACAAAGAACGGATGTGTGGCCAATGATAAATACTAGATAAAAGCTCTGTAAGAAAAAAAAAATATTTTTTCTGATTGACATTCCTTTACTTAATTAATGCATTCGTCAGCATCGTCAAGTGTCACATGAAAATTAATCGTTCGTCTATGTTGGACTTTCTTTTTATTATGGCTAATGAGAAGCCGAACGATCATATTTGTCTTGAGATCTTGATGTCTACAAGTTTATCGTCGTATGTTTTTTGTATTAGGACCTTCACACTAGTAGACCACTTAACATTAGCTAAGCAGTAAACTAAAAATGAGTGATACAATTTTTGAACTGAAAACACCGGTTTTTTCATTCACCTCTTTGTTTTGTCACAATATTAGTTGTTCTCGATGTAATCTGAGTCAAATCATACAGAACTTATGAGAATCAATCGATATTTTATAATTTTTGGTGTCAAATGTAAAAATTACTTTGTAAAATATATTATAGTTGCTTTCTAAATTACTCTCAGTGTAGAAATATGATCTGAAACCGATTTTTTCTTTTCATGAGATAGATTTCAACAAGCTTGTTTCTTTGAATTGAGTTCTTGTGAGGCCGATAATTTATTTGAATGATGTGAACTAGAGATATTTTATTGTAAGTTAATTATTGTTGATAGTTCAATTCGATTGATGCATCTCAACTGCTATCAAATGAGGTATCTCGACAACTGTGAATTTAATACCATTTGACGAACATGATTAAATATCGGTGCAAAACACTCACATCCTCAATAATATCTTATTCACAATCAATCCTTGAAGATGATGATTGCTAAGCAATTTGTACATTTCATCAATCTCGTGACTGATAATAACTGTGTTGAATTGAACTCAACAAAACCGGTTATCATAACGATTAATATTAACTATTTGTTAATTACACAGAATTCAATTATTTATTTTTATTCAGTCTAACTCTTTTGTAGATTAATATTTAAAATTTTAGCTGATTTTCTCACATTGACAGGAAACCTAAACGGATAATTATTAAAAGGTCTTCAGTATTAGACAATCATCAAGATTTTCTAAAATATTGTTTTATTTGTTTACTACCATATATTCAATTCCCACAGTTGCATTTTTTTAATAAACCTATAAAATATTCAGTAGATTTTTTTATCCTAACTCGAAAAGCACTAACTTTCTCCATTGGCAATATCTTCTCGCCTCTATGGTAGATCTATGGTTCTTGTTGGTTCATACAGACGCTGAAAGTCTTCATCTAGGGATCAAATAATGCTTCAGATAAGTCATTCGAGTAGTATCTTTCTGATGATTTAATTCATGCAGTCGTATTGATTCGCTCAATTACAGATCCATCGATGTTTTACACATAAACTTGTACTCTAACAGAGATTCCTTGCTTGGAATTCTACATATGTTCTCACTAGTAAGTTATATCTTGTACTTTCTTTTACAAGTTCGACACTTCAGCTTCATTGCATAGATATAACAAATATACAGTTCCTAATTGTTTGTTTTTCTATAGATGAATATATGTATCGTCAGCATCTTTCGTATTCATTTATGTTTCTCGAATCGCTTCACTATGCAGATGTTTGAGATAAATCCGATTCAAACTAGTTTTAAATACTAAAGGCAGTTTTGACTTCTCGTTTGCTTTTACTTGATATGAAGAAAAGATTGTTTCAGAAAAAGAAATTTATATGCAAGCATATTTTCTACCATTTCCTTGCTAATAGATGAACATTTTGCTCTCAAAACAATTTCCGTATAGAACTAAAAATCTTACGATAGCAAGTAAGTTAATTTTGAAGCGCAGAAGATAAAATAAGATAATGTATGCGATGAATGTATTATCCATCAAAAATATGATGATATTATGAAAAAAGCTTGTTACCGCAGTCCCAAAGGAGCTAAAATGTGGAACTCACATATATTCTTCAGCTTCATTATACTAATATGAAATATAGATAGTATAAAATCACGAATTTTTTAATTTTCTGACAGGCGTCCTTATTTTTCGTTTTCTTTGTTGCCATTCACTCAGAATTTTTCATTTTTAACACTTCTTTTTTCCGTAATTTTACATGTTTATTATAACAAGCATTGAATTATATGGCGAATGAAACTGTTATATATATATATGTATATGTATACCCATTCTTTTAAATCTGGTCGCTAAGGTCTGTAATGGGAGGTATGTCTGTAATGTTCTCTTCCGTTGCTATGGTCTGTAATGGGGGCCTGCCTGTAAGGGTGGGGTGAGCCGCGAAACCTTGACCTTAAACCTGTCACTCGCTATTTTCTTCGAAAATATACGTGAGTTTCACAAAATAGGAGAAATAAACTCCTATGAGCAACACCAAAATATCTTTTCATTCATTTCAATAATGAAAATGCAGACTTGTGTAAGCTCTCATGTTGTTTCATTTCTTACTTGTCTGAATGGCTCGTTTCTATAACTACCTGAGAGAAAAAACAAATAACTGTAAAGAAATCAGTGTCTTTTGCCAAAATAACAAAGCACAATTGGTTGTTCGGAACAGAAAAGAGAAGAAGTACACAACACAGATGGCAACCAATGCAATTTCATTACCATTAGTGGACTAGAAAAATATTTGTATTTGCTTCGGGTTGTTTATTGAGCTGAAATATTCATGGTTAGGCTTCTGAAACGATGCCATGCTGCGCGGAGTGAAGAAAATACTTTTTTCAGCTTAATATGCAAAAAATCGCGGTTTCGTTAGATAGTCACTGTGCACAGCGAAAAAGATTTGGTTGTGATCATGGATGTAGGTGAAGAACAGTTCTAAATTTACAATCGCATTCTGTCTAGGGTTTAGCTGCCAAGGGTGACGCTTCATTATTGCTTAAAAATCGATGCATTGTTCTGGCATAAATCGAAATAGTATGAGTTCTTAATGAATAAAAATATGCTCCAGTATCAACTCCGTCATTTCACATGCTGCTGCAGCTATTTTCATTGTGCTCTCTCACATTTAAAATCATTGACTGTAAGTGTGCATTTTTCTCCATGGACACTCACACTCTACATATTGGTAAAATATGGGGCACAAACGAGGGCATCACTCAGAAATGTTTCGTCATAAGAACGCTAGTTTCGCCGCTAATGACCATACAAACTAATGATCTGATTGGTCGATGTCAGATGTAATACTATCGACTACTTGTTTTCAACATGCTATAGATCATCTAAGAAAAATATCGGATTGAATAATTAATAGAGCTTTGATCAATAACTATCTAAAAACAACAACTGATTAATCTATTATGAGGCTAAAGATGAGATCTTAGCTATTTAAATACTACCCAACTCAATAGAGACCAGATATCGTTTGATATACTTATCAGATGGATACATCTGAATCTCTCAAATGATCGAGCACATCTGAAAAGCTGTCTTTCTTTGCATGAATAATAGCCATAAGCTATGAATTGTATTCTTCCTTTTGTCAAATTTCTATTAATGCGATTTACGATGGTAAAAACAATGCAAGAGGAATGGGTGATTATTGAGATCTCTGTTCAGAGGTGATCCGTATACACATGATGAATTCAACTCGGAAAAGTTTCTATGAGATCATTTCTAGAACAATCACCATCGCATACGATAGAGCAGACAAGTCTTTCTATTTGCCCGCCTACAATTTCATGGATTATGCCATGTGGATACACTTTAGCTGCTGTTTAATGACCGTTTGGATACAATGAGTACCTTGCGGCTCAAAGTTGGACATGTGGCCAACTCGAAGCCGATTGGCACGATGCGACAGTCTATCGGAGTGATGATCATATGGCTACCACATCGACACAATCTGTTGATTCGTCCACGACCATAACCGGCGGAGATGATCTCTCATAGAGAACATAGAAAAAGGGCTTTTGCACAGCGTTAGTCATTCTCTATGCCACTCACACCCAAACTAATAACACTTGACCCTGACTATCAAGTATCGGAACCGTGGCTACCAATGATCGTCAACAGAAGCAATCCAACGATCAGCTGTGTACTACGAGGCAAGCACTGCGTTTCAAATCACAAGGAGGGCACTAGAACTTGAGAACCCCAAGCGGCAATAACAATAATGGACTTCACATATGAGACAGATGCTGCTCGGCCTGGTGGTCTATGTCTTCTCTTCCAGTACTGATCAGTAGAAACTCTTTTGGTTCTATTATCACAAAATGCGGAGAGGCCATTTCTACCAACCGGTTTTTTTTGTACATTTTTTCCAAGAGACCCTATCAGCCCAAGCAAATTTCTTCTTGTTTTGTGTTTCTCTTTTCTTTCATCCATGAGACTCATTTAGCCAACGGCGAGTTTCTCATTTCTTTTTTTCCCTCTGTTTTCGCTTAAAATTCCTTCTTCACTTTTGTAGATCTTGATACCGCGACCCGTTAAGTATCACAAAATCTATTCGCCAAATAAAATCTATACAAATAAACAAAAAATTTCTTATTTGCAGCTCGACAGATAATTTCCGAATGAGGTATATTTTTCGAGGCAGCCATCTACTTCTATTTTCGGAAAATCTACATAAACTCGCATCCTTACTCACCCACATCCTCAGAGCTCGTGTCTTTTTTTAGATTGAAAATGAACGTTGATTTTTTTCATCAAAAAAACATGTAGTGATTTTTTTTCATATAGCATTGCTTTGGTATTCATCAAAAGAAAAGGCTTGTCTTTTCTTTTTTATTGTGACTATTGAAAAGAATATAAGGACTCTTTAAACAAAGCCTTCTAAGCTCTCCTGAAAATTGTATTATATGCAAATCTTATATTTCATATTCTAGTTTGTAACGTTAGAGAAAGTAAACGTGCAGTCTCTATGGTAGGTGCAACACATTCTTGTGTAGACGTTTTAGAAAATAAGATTTTCATTTATCTGTTCAGAGTAAGGGAAGTCAGTCTAATAGTGTCCTCATCAATAAATACAGGGCTAAACAAGCTGGTAGTTTGGGCAGCGATATCAATGCTTCTGAGTGTAATGCATCCACTAAATCGCATCAAACTCGATTAAGTGATCGATCCTCAGTATCGAATGGCAATCGAAGTATATGGTCATCTAAATCAAGTAGAAATATTTTACATTTTAATCCAGTATTTGAATCATCAGCCGAAGTGAATACCAGTGTATGGACGACGAAAGAAGACAAATTAAATATCAATACTCAAAACAAATCCGTATTAGATAAAATGACAGAATTTTTCAGGAAAGGTTTCATTTCTGTATTCTATAGATGTTTATGATTTGTATTATTTTCTTTTATAGAAAGCGCAGTGCTTGTTTTTCGCCAACAACATGCAAAAGTTGCTGTTACGCCTGTCTAGTCGGTTCTCTGTTAGGCACTATTGCTCTCGCGACAGTTTTAACAATATGGTTAAGAGGTAATTCATGATCATCGATAATTAGACCTCATAGCAGCTATATTGAATCTATGGGGGTACGAACACCGTCCACTGGCATTCCGTGTCTGTACTAGATAGTTTTCGTTTGCAGTCACTTTCATAATTCAGAAGGGTCAGTTTTTCGTGACGTTGACTACTAACATAGGTTATGTTAGGTTCACGCATGACCTTTTTTTTTAGAGCTAATTTGTCTAGAAATATATTCCAATACTAATTACATATGCTCTAAGTAGAACTTGACGTGCTCTATCAGTTACTAAAAACCTTATCTCGATAGCACGTTCTGTTGACGAGAAATCCTTATTACACCTGTGATCATGGTTACTAAGGTGATATATCATAGAAACCTTTTTTGTTTCTGTCGGCTATAATAAGATATATCGATAAATGACTTTCAACATTCGATAGAACTCGTCGAGTTGTACATGGATTATATCGAACTAGTTTTAGAATATGTTTCTAAAAGAATCGTCAATGAAAAAAGAGGTCGATACTGGATTTAACATAACCTCGGTGCTTATTGCGCCAATAAGTGCGTAAAAACGGAGTATCTTTTTAAAAGAGCACTAAACAAACAACATGGAGTATCATGTTGTTATAAGAGGCACTATTTAAAGGTGGATCTTTGAACTCAATATTAAGTATTTTATATTTTTGTTCGTACAGAAACTGTGAAATCTGGAATTCGACACTAAATTTACTTTTTTGCGCTTATATTCATCTTTAAAGGAGAACGCTTTGGACCGATTACATTCGAACTCAAACTCACCTACTGTGTGGTTAAGACATCAAAACTTTTGGTGAGATTGTATGACTATAAAACTTCAATCAGTTGTTCAATCATGTCATATCGATTTCCAAAATCTTTATGGCTGAGCGTCAAATACATATAGGATTTTAGAAAACTTGATAAAGGAAAAAGAATGGATAGTTAATACCCAGCAAAGAAACTAATTATTATAGTATTCAGTTTTTTGTATTACCATACTTACATAAGATCTGGTTTTAAAAAAAATGATAACAATATTTTAATGCAATTCTCAAGATAGTTGGCGCAGCACTCGTATGATTCTTTTGATAAGTTTCTACATATTGCAACAAGAATATCACAGTTTTGTCTTAGAGGACATTTTTTAAAATATGGCTCATGAATATATGGATGTGTTCGTGAATACACCCATAGTCATACCACACCCTCTTATTAACAACATAGTTTGTTCATATAAACAGCGATTTGCTTCATATGAGTTACAGAATTGTCATGTACATTACTAGATAATATCATGTCGAGAAAGATTTATCTTATTGGTTGTAGGTGTAACGACAGTTACTACTATGAGCTCAAACAGTACAACAATTACAACTACAACCACAACCAGTGCAACAACTACTACCACAACCACAACCAGCACAACAACTACCACTACAAGCACAACCACTGTAACAACTACAACACAGACAAGTGCGTAAATATTCCCAACTATATTCTACCTCTGATCTAAGAAGTTTATTTCAGCAACTGTGTGCAGTCCAACTGGTCATGGCAATTTGCTTACTCTGAGCGGTTCAAATCCAAGTTCATGGACCCAGTATAATTTTACCTACATGGCGACGACTACATCAGCGATTATTATGTTCGGATTTCAAAATGGAAATAGTTATGAATATTACCTGGATACAGTGTCTGTTGTTGATAATAGTGCATCTACAATTCAATTGCTCAACAATCCAAACTTTGAAAATTCAACAACAACAGCAACAAGCTGGGTTCAATGGTGTACAAGCACGTGCAGTAGTGTCTCTGGACAGATAACCAGTGGTACAAACTGCTATTTACCAACTGGCAATTGCTTTATGGACGGCTGTGACGCTCCAGGTATTGACTTTCTCGGTCAATCATTTTCAACGCTAATTGGACATAATTATACAGTTTCATTTTGGTTGAAATTAAGTAATGGAGGCTTTCCCAATGCTAATCGATTTTATGCTGACATTGTCTAAATATTATATAGTTTTTTTCTTCATGAATGGCGCCAGAAAAACCGGAAAAATTCTAATGCATAGAAGAATAATCCATTCTTTCATGAATTGCCCTATATTTGCGTTCTTCAATAAATGTTTCACCGCTAATAAATGATCTTTTTTCTATTTTATAATGCCAAAGGATGCAAGCAACTTCAGAGTTGTCCTGACTGTGAATTTAATGTGCTTGTTAGAAAGTATATAAATATATATTGAAAACTTGATTTTCGAATTCCAAATCACCATTCGATTCAAAATATAGATCAGATCTCTAACTAATTAGTTTAAACTAGAAATCAAAACGGAAACAACTGATTCTCATATCCCATTGATTTCATCTTGAATTGCTTGTGATGACTGGCATCTACTTCATTGTATGTTAGCCCAAAGAACAGTGTTTACTAAAACGACTGAAACAAGATCAAGACAAAAAAAAACGAAACGTATGAGATTTTACCTTCGTGATCATTTGTTTTTCGGTCAATCAATATATCACTTCATATATGACGATTGAGAAAATTTCATAGAATTTCTATGAATAATATGAACAAATCCTATAAGACGTCAATAAAAGCTCTCCTGGTTTTGTTTGATGCAATCGACTTCATTTTTCTCGTTTAGATTGTAACGAAAGAAAATGAAACAACTCTCCAAACACATCTTACTCATATACATTTCTCTTATGCGAAACTTGACTAAGTTCTAAGACATCCTTGAAAAGTTTCCATTGCAAACAAGATCAAAGAAAACTGATATTACCAAAAATCGTATTAAAAAAAACGTTGCCGAAAAGAAAGATCGCCAAGATGAGCATTACCGAAATAGGGATTATTAATATGAAATTCACTGCGATACATATTGTCGAATGCCTCTCGACCATCCACGTTCATGAGTATCGTTTTCAGGTATCATTCCCCAAAAGCACACTTTCTAAATATCTATCATATATATTCATATATATAACAACTTTGTAAGTATGATGTGTGCATCACACATACTGTAAAAGACGTTCATTCTAGGCCGAAACATTTTGTTGTGAGGTAAATGATGGGTCGTAATGTACTCTGTCAGAAGTTTATCCTAAAGATTTCATCTCTTTAAGTAAAACCGGAAGAAAAATTGATGTTTCTGTAATGAGTTCGCTATAAGAATAAGTGCACTATCCAACTAAATAAAAATAAAAACATAATATGCTCTGTAGCGATACACTAAAATGAAAAAACGAAACAAAAGCACAAGGAAGCCATCTGGTTAGCTTGATTGATACACAAGAAAATAAGGTGTGGAGAAAGCTTGAGATGAAGTAGAGTGCGAGATATTTCGAGATGATGTCGATGAAGAAAAATGTGATTGTTAATTTCAATCAGCTCTTGGTGTGTCTTCTTGGCTTGCTGTCTTACAGTAAAATCGCTCTAATGTCAGATAACTTTTACCCAAATCTGGTTGATTTTCTTTTTTTTTTGAACTGATGTCAGTTTCGTTTTGTATATTGCTTAACTCTTTTAATCGATGAGCTCGAATATGTTCACCGTCTAGGTAGTTTTTGTGATCCCGTGGATGAACGAATATGTATGGAGAATGTTGGCCGCATTATAATCCTTGACCAGCATAAGCTCAAGTTCTTCTTGCGTTGCAATGGTCGCAGATATACAGAAAGAACTTTTGAAGATTAAAAGAGGTACCAGTGGTTGAACAAGATTTGCACTGTTATCTGTAGTCGATCCGTTCATCAGACATTATGAATGTGATATGCGTTTAACTAGTAGTATTGGTGAAATATTTGTCTTTGACATTCTCTCATTGTGTTGGACAATATATGAGCTGTTCCTAGTCAAATATTTGAAGAATGATAGAAAAAAGTATTCTCTTTGCAATTCTGTTGATAAGGTGATATAATTAGAAACTATTTCTTTTTCGTTACTTCACTGCTTTGAAGATGAATCATCATGTTTTTTTGTCCAAATAGTAGCAGAACGAAAAAGAAAAATATTTTCTTTGCTTCACTACATTGTAAAAAAAACACAAAACAACCTATTCAATTGATACTCTATTCACGGTTTACGGCCAAGACCTATCAGAATATTCAGCAAAAAAAAGGAAAAACTTGCAAGTCATTTTAGGTCAATATCGATTGTCAAATGAAAGAGAGAATCGTCGAAAAATCTCGCGTGATCTTTATTCAGAGAAATAAAATCGATAGTACTGTTTGAAATAGTAGACGATATTTTTATAATTGTATATAAAATATAGCATGGAGCTCATTGGTGACATTGCAAAAATCAATTGATTGCATTCTATTCAACAAAAACCTTGTATGTACATATTCATCGACAACATGAACAGTAATATGAGAGAATACAATATTCTGATCTGTCACTATTCCCTTTGCGCATCTCTGTCAGACTAATTATGTAATGCCTAATTGTATTAAATTCTGTCTCATTCTTTATCCAGATCAATGCATTCGTTTCTCGTCTTTGTCAGGTTTTTTTTCTGAGTGTGAAACAGTAATATGTATGTGCTGATGTGGCTGTAGGCATGTGTCTTCACTTCAGCCACACACACTAATATATGAAGGTTTTTTTTAAACTTATTTGATGGATAAGATAAATTCGTCCTCAATGACCGATTTTATTCGTTCTGTGACAGTTATTTATCGTGTCTTTTATTTTTCTGCATGTTAGTAGTACCAATGAAAGAAAGAAAAATAAGAATCAAACAATAGAGAAAATATTTATAAAAAAAAGAACAACAAATTTGATTTTACTAAAATAATAGTGTTGAATCAAAATGATATTTTATCAAGAGATATATCTTATCTGGATTTTACTGGAACTATTTCTTGCCATGAATCATTTACACAAATCAAGTAACAAATATTATCTAATAGGTATAACGATTTAGAAGTACGAGATATTTTTTTTTGTATTTTCTTCAAAAGCAAAAAACAAACACTTGATTTCTCATTCGAAAAAGTTAGTCACATAACTATACTTTGGAAAACTTTAAATTGTCCGTACTGATGTTGATATCATCATTCGCTGAGCTTCCTTCGTCTCCTGATTGTTCTTTCCTTTACTCATTTCTCTTTCTCTTGCTATCTTCTATATAAGCATGTGTTGTATGTGAACTAATTACATTCTAGAGATATGAAATAGTTTCATAAAGGTCATTTCCGACGATGATGGTAAGCTATTCTTCCAATGTTTGAGATTTCTCCCTTTCAACCTACGATTTTTGTCTGATTACATCAATGAAAAAAAATGAAACATTTTTCTATCGATCTCTTTGTATTCTAATATGAATTAAATCTTGATTGAATTTTGTTTTGTTTAGTGATTAATAAATCCCAAGTGTCTCTATTAACTGATCAATGGAATTATAGCTTACTTGATGGTCTTAGTCATTTAATCAATCTAATTTTTTATTCGCCAACTACGATTGGTTTTCCTCTCTATTTTCTTTGGTTATTCTTATTTGTCAATGATGTATTTAATAAGAATATTTTTAATTTCAATTTATTAAATCAAAATAATGAAAATGTGACAAGATTTAATGATGATAATAGAATAAAAGAAAAAAATTACGATGTTTCTCAATGGTTGTCAACAGAATATAAATTAAATAATTCGAATTTGGATGCTTATAGAAAAGAAGCATTTAAGACAATGATTAATGTTATTGGTCATGTTGCAAGTTTCTTTCTTGGCATGAATTTAATTCAATCAACTTTTTACAAATTAATATCAATAATTTTCATGTTTATTCTATATCAACGTATGATCATATCGAAAAATATTCATATAACTTCAAAAAAATTAATTTTCATTTGAAATCAATCTTCATATTTACAATATTTTCATGTATAAAAACAAATGACGTATAAAAATAATTTCGCAACAAAAAAAAAAATCTAATGATTAATTTATCCAAATAAAGTTTAGATAAATCTTTTTTGTTTATAGGCAAATCTGTAAAGTTTGAATAAATAAAAATTCATATTCTTTTCAAAACTTCCTATTTATTTTAGTAAGTAAATTTTAATTTCGACAAACTTGATAAAATACTTGACAACACATAATAAACAATAGTATTTTTATAATTATTATTCATAGTAAAAAAATATTGCTTAATATCCGTTCAAAAAATTAAGATTTTTTGCATAAAATGTAAAAATACATAAAAAATGATTTTTTTTTATTAAGGATTTTGCATTTTGGTAAATATTCGATCTAAATAAAATTTCTTTATTTTTTTAAAATTGTAATCGAAGAAAAAATGGTATTCATGTACTTCATTTCATTCTATTTCTGTCGTTGTTCTCTTTTCTTCGATAAATACAGAATTTTTTATTGTCTCTTATGATTCAAACAGCAAAAAAATAATTGACAGACCAAAATAGAACAGAATTCTGTTTTTTTTTTATATATCTTTAAAAAAAAACAAAAAAAAAATAAGCCGAATTGCTACTTGCCTTCTATATGTTCTCGCTGACGAAGAATACTTTCGCGCTTTGTAGTATAGAATACTGCCCGAAGACAGTTTCCTTAGGCCAATATTTGACCTCTTACTAGCTGTAGCTCTCAATACACATTCATTAACGACATCTCAACCATAATAGCTGTTCTAAGTCACTATGTAGCTAACATGCTATCGGATGAGTAATCTAACGTAAACAAGGTTTTTATGGCTTATTCAACATCATTTTATGTTTGGTCATGCCAAAGCTCGAACACAGTATATTTTTGAAAATTTCTATAAGGAAATTTTTTTTCTCATATAATCACTTATATTAACTTATTACTAAGTTTACGAAATTTCCACGTTCAAAATATATTCATTCTTTTCTGCTAAAGTATTCAAAACAAAAACCAAAGTAAACAAACTCTTTTCATTTTGCTAGAAATGTTGTTAGTCTTTTGAATAAATCAATCTATATCTAAACATGTTTTCAAAGAAATAGTTGGATAATCATGAATTTAGCTAGTAGATAGTTTTGTTTTTAATCGTTAATAAATGATATAAAATGAGAACTATAAAGTCAATTGAAGTTTGATGAATTTCTATCAATAAAAAAAGAAAAGGAATTGTACTCAAATATTTGTAACGATTATTGTTTATACTGATGATTGACTGTAAAATATACTAAGATTAAATGTAATTGTTTTTTTATTGTTATATTCAATAAATCAAAATAAATTTTCTTGATGATTAGATAATTGTTAAAATTTTTTCAGGATCTGTTTTTTTTTTTTTTATTATAAAATAAATAACTAAATCAAAAACAATGCTGACAAGTTAATAAAATCGAATAGAAAAATAATTCTTATTTTTGACATGTTTATTTTTATCTCAAAAAACAAATTTCAATTGAGTAGTCAAACAATGTTGTCGTTTATATTTACATAGATCTTTTGCTATTCTCTTTATGTTCATTTTTGTCCTCTACTTTGTTCTATTTCATCGTTCAGAACAGCACTGAAAAAGAAAGAAAAAAAAACTCAGATGATTCCTGTGACACACATTAATATCGAAGAAGAGACAAGGTCATTAAGTATAAATCTAATCAATATAAGAAAATATAAAGTATAAAGTATTTTTTATAAATGAGTAATAATCAATCCGACGTTAAAAGTAAGCTATTTAAGTGCAAATTTTTTTTTGCTGCAATTAACAAAGAACGAAAAAACATGAAAAAATTTTCTCAAAAAAATTTGTTCATCAATATTTATTATAAGGACTGTAGATGAAAATATTTTGTTTTTCAATCCGTAGATTATTTAAAAAAAATAAATTTTATCATAGATAATTTGAATATATATTTTTAAAAAAAATATTTTCATCAAGAATAAATTAAATTTAGTAATTTAATCTCTATAAATATATGCAAAATTATCTTTTCGAATAAATATAGACAACAAATAATCATTAAAATACGAAATTCAAAAAAAAAGCAAATGATATTTACGAATAACAAATATTTATTTGAATTCTTTTTTTCTATTTATATTAAAGTGTTAAATTCAACAACTACAAATGGTGATCAATTATCTCAAAATAAAGAAATAATTGATGGAAAATGGTTTGGATTTAGTTCAATACAAGGACATCGTCCATCAATGGAAGATTTTCATCAACATTTAACACATTTAGCTGATCATCATCTATGGAAAAAATATTCTTATTTTTCTATATTTGATGGTCATTCAGGTATTTAACAATAAGAAAAAGTTTTTTTGTTTTTTAAATAAAATTATTTATTGTCAAGGTTCTGGTACAGCACATTATGGATCTAATAATCTTCATATTTATCTTGTACATGAATTAAATCGATTAATTAATCATAAAGAAAATCAATCTGATAATAACAAAATTCGCCGACGAAAATTTCGTCATGCAATAAAAAAAGCTTTTATTAAACTCGATAAACAATTGAGAAAAATTGATTATGATAAAAGTGGTTCTGTTTGTGTAAGTTTTTCAATTAAATATATTATCGTTATTATACATCTAATACATATATAAATATAAATAGATTGCTTGTCTAATCGGTCCAAAACAAATTTATTTAATAAATGTTGGTGATGCTCGAGCTATTATTATTTCAGATAATGGAGAAGTATTAGCATCTACTCATGGTAATCATTTATTGATTTGTTTGATTTTCTATTAATATTATTTTTTTTAGATCATAAACCGGATGATCCAAAAGAAGAAGAACGTATTCATGAAGCTGGAGGTCACATAACACAAAAATCATCAAAAGATATTTCACGTGTTGAACGACGTCTTGCAATGACAAGAGTTTTAGGAGATTTTACTATAGATAAAAATGTAGTACCACCTATTCCTGATATAACTATTTATCCTCGAAAATCATCCACAGGATTTATTATTCTTGCATCTGATGGTATTTGGAATGTTATGTCAAATGAACAAGTTGCTTCATTTGTAGTTCAACGAATATCAACAACAATAAAATTAGATAAAATTGCATCACAATTGTTAGATCATTTTTTAGAAAAACAAAGTCGTGATAATATGAGTGTATATATTATCAAAATTTGATTTATGAGCAAAATATACAGCTAAAAATTGTCTACATTCTATTGTAGTATAAACCAGCATATGTTGTTTTATTTTGTTTTCTATTTTGTCTTTATGGTTGATCTCATATTGAACAATTGTTAAAAATAAATAAATAGATAAAATTATTTTATTTATTTCTATTCTTCAATAAAGGTATATCGTAAGTTTTTCTATGATTAATGGCATGGAAGTTAGTGTAGATATATCCATCAATATATATAAAGAAAAGTTAAACTAATCAAGGTTTTAGAATTATTCTTTTCAGATTCTTCTTTTTCTTTTTTCATTGATTTACTACAACGAATTCTAATGTTGATACAAAGATGAAATAAACAGATTATCAAAAGGCTCATTTTAACAACCACAAGACTTCATAACAGACTGGGACAAATATTACTGATATACGAATATGAACGGTATATCAATCATGTCTTGTTATAATAAATGATTTCCTTCGTTATTGCATTTCTGAAGGATTAAGTAGAAGAATGGTGAACAACTGTATTCCACAATAGATGTAGAGATTGCGCTGACAGCTTTTTTTTGTAAAGATCATGTATTATCTCTTCTAGCAAATTTCTCAAGATTCTATTTTGTTCGATTTGTTTGTCAAAAAGAAAACTATTTGACTGATTTGAAATCAAAATTATGAAGCTTTAACTCAATTTATAAATTAAACACTGTCAGCAAAATAATTTTTCGAATATTCAGATGTACATTAAAGAGGTCGAACAGGTTTCTGTACAATAATATGATTTGTTCAAAATGAAAATAAAACTGTCGGAGTAAAAATGGCGATTTTGCCAGATTTTGTAATATAAAAATATTTTATTATTTTTACAAAAGTGAAATACCATTTTTTTAAGAAAAAATATTTCTATCAATTAAATCCTAAATGGATTATATTTGTATAGATTCATTGATATTTAAAATTATTATTTCATAGGAAAAAAAAAGTAGCAAAATGCGTGTTTTAGATAATTACTAAGTGACTGCTCATTTGTATAAATATTACTTTGAAGAAATTTGCACAAAATCAAAGTAAACAATAAAGATTCAGTTGGAACTTATTCAAACAAAATTCGTGAGTCGATTTATTTCAAAAATGAACTTCTATTTGGTCTCTAATCAACAATATAGAAGATGTTCCTTTGATTCATACTAGGGTAAACAAGAAAAGAAAACATTGTCTACTAATGTTATTTTTGTATAGTGTTCCATTTACTTTTCTTAAGAAGCAAGGTTACTGAGTTCGATTTATTCTTATAATAACACAATAAAAATTGAGTGCAATCTTCTTTTTTTTTTGTCTCAATTAATCTTTCGAAAATAACTGATCTTTATAGTGTTGAAATAATACTCTTAATGGCAGACGAAATATTTGCTGTTCAACGAGAAACGTTTATCTTAAATTAAGAAAAAACAAGTTGAGCTTGAATATAAAAAATAAAAATGAACAAAATAAAAACGATGAAAAAGAATTTTTTTTGGGTGGAATTTTCATTATTGATTACTCTTGTTTTTATTCGTTTGTGTTTCTGGAACACTGCCACTCCATGGATCAATTTGTTCACCAAGAGCATTATGATGTGTGCTAGTATCGTAGGTATTTATCGGAGTTGATCCTTACGTTATTGCCTTGCTGAGTAGACATTGTTTATAATAAACGGAATAATATTAGAATGAATCTAAGGATACTTTCACTAGATGATCGTTAAAGGTGAACAGACAAAGAAAGAAAAAAAAGAAAGCTTTTATCTCTTTATCATCTGTAGATTATGGCGTGCACAAAATGCATCAAGCGAGAGACAGATGGAAAACGATGAATGTAAGTTGAAGAACAACAAATACTTTTACTGGTTAGTTCTATTAAAAAATAGGATATACACTTTGAAAATAACAAAATAAAAACAACTTCAAATGTAAAATTTCATTGACACTTTAGTTTAGTAAATGAATGTTTCGTTTGCTATGAAAGAAAAAGATGTTTCTATTTTTCCTACGATAATAATTTCACACTCTAAATTGATTTATTCTAGCATCTCAGAAACAAAAGCAGTAGATATTCGTAACGAAAAAGGATTTTATATTCTTTCTGTAACACAGAATAAATGTTAAAGATTTCATCAGTAAAACTTTTGGTCTGTTCATTTGTCTCAACCATAAGATTATTTTTGTTAAATCTGTATTATGTGTAAAAATCCAAGAAGATAAGAGCTGGAATAAGATTTTTATTATTTAAATAATTTTTTCTATAAAAAACCGGGGTTAACCACTTGATTATTTTGGTCTTCTGCTTATTTAAAATAAAAAAGCAAATTTATTCAAAAATTTAGGAAAAATCAAAAAACATTGCTTTTTTGTAAGTATTACGGTAGGCCTCATCTTCTTAACGTACGAATGATCTCTTTTTTAGCAACAAAAAGTCTACCTGCAGGTTTCACTTATAATAAAATATTGAAAAGCATGGTAAAAAATGTTGAAAACCAGATCTTTTCTCAACTGGTGATTATTTTATTCAAAATTGGTAAAAAAATTTAAAAAAAAACAGCTTTTCTCTTCTTGTAAAAACCAGCGGTAAACCGAGACCAAGTTCCAATTGAATCTAGTCAAATGTAACTCTCTTTATTCGATTGAACAAGAATCTCTTCACTAACTCTCAACCACGAGGGATAAAATTCACTTGAGTATCGGATTCATATTCTATGCATTTTGTGCTTTTCCAAACTTTATCAATCTCTTTGCATTAGAAGTCTACTAGTTGAAATATTATTTGTATTTTCATTAAAGAAAGTTAGTTTCTATTGAATTATTCTAAAGTTGACAATTTTAGAAGAACAGATACATATGGAGGTGTTTTCACGAACACTTCTCTTTTCACACATCTAGCAGGATTTTCTAGTCTATGTAGTACTTAGCAGGGCTGCCAACAGGTCATTTTTCTCAGTCTGTGATCTGGCCTGACCTTCGAGTTTTTTGATAAAACCGAAAATGCCTATTAAATATTTTTATTATTGTGGATACAATCACACAATATGCAGCAGAAATTGTTCTTATTCAATCACACAAGTCTCGATCATATACTTAGAGCCCCTTAATTTTGACGATGAAAATAAAAACTTTTTCACCAGGTAGAAAATCAAAAGAAACATAATTGCACAGAAAATACTATCTTGTCTATTCAAATAGGCACGTTTTCAAATTAGTATAAAAAGAACAAACAAAAATAGATAAACATAAAACACTGTTAATATAAGTCAAATACATCTGCTTCTTATCTTCTTCTAATGAATGATATTGAATTGTATTGTATTACTAATCATCTCCATTTGCGTTGTATGGAAGAATCATCTATTATTAAGAATAAATATAACCTTTTGAGTTCCCTTAAATTCTCAGGGTTAGGTACTAATTGGAACCTTCACAGGTAACACTAAACTAAAATGCAAGCAAAAACTTTATTTTATTATAATATATATCACTGCCATTCGGCACAAGAAACAGCAAGTTGATGTATTGATAATTCTTTTTACGGCAAAGCTTATGTAAAATAGTGGAAATAGAGGTATAAATAAAATGGTAATCTTAAATTTGAAGCACGTCACTTTAGCATTGATTATCAAAGTTAAAGACTTTAATTTCAACAAACTTACTAAAGTAGGTCAGACTAATATCTTAAAACGCGGTCTGGCTTTGTAGCCTGCAAGCGGCTGGCCAAGTAGGCAGCTCTACCACTTAGAGTTACCAAGCAAGTGGTCGATGTTTTGAACCCTGTTAGTCAATATGGGGATCGAGTTCTATTGGTTATATAGCAGGCGTTTACTGCTTCGTCTGAATGATCAATATTACAGCTATAAATAAATGTAGTTTTGATGATTTATTACTCTTATAATTAATATCCTGATTTGCTAATTGTGATAACAATTGACTTGAAAAAACTTGACTCAATATCAAATATTGAGATTTATTAATTCAAAGACTGCGGAATCAATCCATTTCTCTTCCTAATATGTGTGTCTTCTTCCCAAAAGAAGGTAATTATATCAGCGTTTAATACACAAATTCAGAATCTACTCCCTTCATTCGTTGCTAAGAGAAAAGAGTTCTTTTTTATAATATGCAAGTCCTATTTTGTACTATAGATCCACTTTGAAGCTATTGTATTTTTGTAACTTGATAGACTTAGTATATAGAGGTACGAAAGGTTAAGTGGAACTTTATGCGAAATATAGAGAGATTTTACTTATGACCATGAAAAAATAGTCTTTTTTTCCGTATCAATCGAATTTAGGTTTTTTCAAAGAGGTAAAATCAATAAAAGTTGAATCGAAATTTTCTTTTTCGTTTTGGCCTCTGGTACGAATGCAAAAACCTACAGATTCTCAGTCAACAATGAGATTCAAGTACGAAAACAAAAAGAAGTTCGATCTAAATCAAATAGACTAATTTATAATTGAATTTTTTGCCTCATCAAATACATTTCTGTACTCAAAGAATAAAAATCAAATATATGTTTATTACACAGAATCGAACTGGGGTAACTTGAAAAGAGTAAAAATAAAAATTCAGTGCTGTTTTTTTGCATTCATTCATTATTGGTTACCAATTCATTTTTGTATTGATTTTTTTTCTTCTCTAAGTGGGAAACCTTTCAGAAGAAAGTAGGCACAGGCCGTGAATGGCAAATATACGACGACTAACTGCATCAATGAAGAAAAATAGAGAACAAAAACAATATTTGAAAAAAGGCATTAGTCTTTCACTTTCATTAGCATTCATTCTCTCACTCGTTTGAAATTAAAGACTGTTCACATCAAAGATCAGGAAAAGTTAACAAAAACGAGTCATTAAATTCAAGAAGTGCATGTTGAAAAATAGACTTCCTCATTCGAAACTCTCTCTCTTTATTTATGCAATCATATCTTTTTGAACATATTTTTCATTTCTTCTTCATCCGAATCTATCGCTTCTCAAAACCATATGCGAAGTATCGGTTTTTCTTTCTTGATTCACAATCTCTTGACCTAGTTTTTAGTTATTGTCGTCTTTTCTGGAATATTTTTCATTCCGAAAAAGTATAGAATAAACATAACTTAAAGAAGTATACTTTGATTGAGAAAAAAACTTGTCGTTGAATCTTTTCTTCTTAAATCTTCAGCAGATAAGATCAAAATCATACGCATTCGAATTGTTATAAATTATTCATTCAAATATAAGCTTTGAAGATTTTCTTGTTTTTTCAGTAAGGTATCTGAGATACAAAATTGAAGCAGGAATTTAATTTCCTTTTTTAACATATTGTTAGATAGAGCGCAATGAGCTGATCAAGAATATATGTGTTTTCAAATTTTCGGAATGAGCATCTAATAGGAAGACTTCAGTTTTTCCGATGACCCAATTTCTTTTTTAGTAGGAGGTCAATTGTTTTTGTTTTCTTCAATGTTCAAAACGTTTGTTTCAAATTCAGAATGAAAAGTGAATCTATAAAAGTAATCTGTATATTACTTGCATAGATTCAGTTTTTCATGCTGAATCTCAAATAAAAACAATTGACATATTCTTCAGAAAAAGTAGATCATCGGAAAAAATGAGAATTCTCTCCTTAAAAACCTCATTCGAAAAAGTTAAAAATACATACATTGTTGGTCAACTCATCATGTTGTACCTAATCATATATATATATATAATCTAGTTTAATTTTTTATTTCCAGCATCTTAAATAAATAATAAATCTCTAGCAATAATTATCATCTTAAATTAAAGGTTCAGTTAAGATCAACCAAGACATCCTGTCATGAAAAGTCTTGTCAGGACCCTATCGATTCAAGAAAATGCTCTTAGTCTTCAATTTCTCTTTTCTTCCCCACATTAGGCTCATAAAGAGCTTCTCATTTCGTTTCGCTTCCGATATGTTTTCGCTTAAAATCCGTTCTTCTTTTTTATAGATTCTAATAACGCGATCTGTTAGTACTCACTGAAACTAGTCGACAAATAAAACCTATACAAGTAAACAAAAGATTTCTTATTTACAGCTCGATAGATAATTTCCTAAAAGAATTTATTTATCAAAAGAATCATCTATTCCTATTTCTTTGAAAAAATTTACATACATCCACACTCTCAAAGTGTATACTTCTTTTCAATTAAAAATGAAGAATGAATTTTTTTCATTAAAAAATGCACCACTTTTTTGTGTATAGCATTGTTTCAGTATTCAACAAAAGAAATGGAATGTCTTTTCTCTTCTATTGTGATTGTTGAAAAAAAAATAGAAGCTCTGTAAAGAAATCCCTCTCAGCTCTCTTGAAAAGTGCATTATATTCAAATCTAATATTTCATATTTCATATTCTAGTTTATAACGTTAGAGAAAGTAAACGTGCAGTCTCTATGGTAGGTGCAACACATTCTTGTGTAGATGTTTTAGAAAATGAGATTTTCATTTATCTGTTCAGAGTAAGGGAAGTCAGTCTAATAGTGTCCTCATCAATACCTATCAGGCTAAAAAGACTGGTAGGTTGGATAACAATTTCAACATTCTTGGACATAATGCATCAACTACATCACTTCATCCTCGATCGCATGATCGAGCCCCAGAATCCGACAGCAATCGAAGTACATGGTCAGCTCAAGCAAGCAGAAGTGATTCACATGCTAACTCCGCGTCCGAAGTGAATACTGATATGTGGGCAATGAAAGGAGACAAGCTAAATACCAATACTCAAATCAAATCCGTATTAGATAAAATGACAAGGTTTTCCAGGAAGGTTTCACTTCATTATTTTATTGATGCTTGTTATTGCAGTTGTTTTTTGTTTTATAGAAAAGGCATTGGTTGTTTTACGCCAACAACATGCAAAACTTGTCTTATTGCCTGTTTAATTGGTTTTTTACTAGGCAGCATTGCTCTCGCGACAGTTTTAACAATGTGGTTGAGAGGTAAGTCAAACTTATCGATAATCCTACCTCATAACAGCTATATTTAATCTACGGGAGTACAAACACCAACCACTGATATTTCCGATCTGTACTAGATAGTTTTTGTTGGGAGTCACTTGCATAATTCAGAAGAGCCAGTTTGTAGTAACGTTGACTATTAACGTAGGGTATGCTAGCTTCAGACATGATTTCTTTTAGGACCCGTTCGTCTAGAAACATGTTTCAAAGTTAGTTCCATATGTTTCACGTAGAATTTGACGAGCTCTATCAGATGCTGAAAACCTTATCTCGAGAACATCTTCTGCTATCAAGAAATATTTATTACATGAATGGTCATTGTTATTAACGTGATATATCATAGAAAAACTTTTTTATTTCTCTCGGTTATAATAAGATATATCAAGAAACGATTTCCACCATCTGATAGAGCTCCTGAAGTTCTACTTAGAACATGTTTCTAGACGAATTAGTCCTTAAAAAATAGGTCAAGCCCGAACCTAACATAAGCTACATATCTATGGCGCCAATAAGTAAACAACAACGGAGCATCTATTTAAGATAGCATCGTAAGAAACAGTATGTAGAATCACACTATGATATGAGACACTCATCATAGCTGAATATTCGGATTTCAGATTAAGGTTTTTATTCTTTTGTTCGTACTGGAACTGTGAAATCTGGAATTCGACACTAAATTTACTTCTTTGCGCTTATATTCATCTTTAAAGGAGAACGCTTTGGACCGATTACATTCGAACTCAAACTCACCTACTATGTAGTTAAGACATCAAAACTTTTGGTGAGATTGTATGACTATAAAACTTCAATCAGTTGTTCAATCATGTCATATCGATTTCCAAAATCTTTATGGCTGAGCGTCAAATACATGTAGGATTTTAGAAAACTTGATAAAGGAAAAAGAATGGATAGTTAATACCCAGCAAAGAAACTAATTATTATAGTATTCAGTTTTTTGTATCACCATACTTACATAAGATCTGGTTTTAAAAAAAATGATAACAATATTTTAATGCAATTCTCAAGATAGTTGGCGCAGCACTCGTATGATTCTTTTGATAAGTTTCTACATATTGCAACAAGAATATCACAGTTTTGTCTTAGAGGACATTTTTTAAAATATGGCTCATGAATATATGGATGTGTTCGTGAATACACCCATAGTCATACCACACCCTCTTATTAACAACATAGTTTGTTCATATAAACAGCGATTTGCTTCATATGAGTTACAGAATTGTCATGTACATTACTAGATAATATCATGTCGAGAAAGATTTATCTTATTGGTTGTAGGTGTAACGACAGTTACTACTATGAGCTCAAACAGTACAACAATTACAACTGCAACCACAACCAGTGCAACAACTACTACCACAACCACAACCAGCACAACAACTACCACTACAAGCACAACCACTGTAACAACTACAACACAGACAAGTGCGTAAATATTCCCAACTATATTCTACCTCTGATCTAAGAAGTTTATTTCAGCAACTGTGTGCAGTCCAACTGGTCATGGCAATTTGCTTACTCTGAGCGGTTCAAATCCAAGTTCATGGACCCAGTATAATTTTACCTACACGGCGACCACTACGTCAGCAATTATAATGTTCGGATTTCAGAATGAAAACAATCACAAATATTATCTGGATACAGTATCTGTTGTTGATAATAGTGCACCTACAATTCAATTGCTCAACAATCCAAGCTTTGAGAATTCAACAACAACAGCAACAAGCTGGGTTCAATGGTGTACAAGCACGTGCAATGGTCAACCTGGTGCTGTAACCTTTGATGCAAAATGTTATTTATCAAGTGGCAACTGCTTTAAAGACACCTGCTATGCTGGTACAGGTATTGACTTTCTTGGCCAATCATTTCCAACGACAAATGGGCATAATTATACAGTTTCATTTTGGTTGATATCAGATGGTGGAGGCACTACCATTGATAATCGATTTTACGCTGATATCATCTAAATATTTTCTAATTATTTTGCATATCACGAATTTAAACAATTCTTAAAATTTCAATGAATAAAAAAATCTATTCTTTTATGAACTGCTCGATTATTTCGTTCTTCAATAAATCTTTCACCACAAATGAATGATCTTTTCCTATTCTATACTGTCAAATGATGCAGGCAATTTCAGAGATATAATGACTTAAAACCCAATTTTCTTGTTAGAAAGAATGTAAATGAATATTGAAAACTTGATTTTCAAATTCCAAATCATCATTCAAGTCAGGATAAAGTTCAAATATCTGACTAATTTGAAAACTAATTAAAAATGAGAAGCATCGACTCTTATATTTCATTGATTTCATCATGAATTGCTTGTGATGACTGGCATCTACTTGATTATGTGTTAGTCCAACGAACAGTGTTTACTAATGATACAAAAAGAGATAACATCAAACAATACAATTATAAGACTGAGCATTGATATGGGAGAAAATTATACGACTAAAGAATTGAAAAGAGGCCATGGCAATAAAGGAAAGGTGGGTGTGGGCTTAGGCCTTCTTTTTACCCAACCACACTACGGACATCCACCTCCGCACCATTCTATCAAGGTGTGGGCTCAAGTAATGGAAGACATTACCTACACCAACATTCATATCATTGCGACTGATAAAAGCATTGTCAATTGGACATTACTGATTGTCAACGCATACATCGCTGAGATGGGAACTCATGTTGCTATGTCAATGAAATACGATTGCCCTACACAATAATGTTATTATGCCACCCGTTCTTATCGATCTGCATAATCATCTGATGTAGAATGTTCTTTCGCACTGGAATCCCACTGAAATGTTCCACATTTTCAGCTTGGAAGAGTATTCCATTCATTCTGCATTGAGCTCTTCGATAACTACTATACGTCTTCAATCTCTGTCAGGCTCATGAATGAAGTAATGGGTGATGCAAGAAATAGTGACGTTGACTTCGTTTCTCTCCGTTCGATTATTTCACACATTACTCGTTTCATTTCTTTTTCGTAAGAGTAGAAAGGTAAATAATTTTTATTGAAATCGTTTCTATTTTTTCTTTATTGAAACAGTATGTATCAAGACTTGAGGAAATATAAACATAGAACCCGTTTGTTGGCAAATGTCCATATCAAGCTTCTCATTCATTTGATCATTATGTGACTAACTAGGGCAAAGAGAATGTTCTAGATTGCCATGTATTTTAGTCTATCGTCATTCTATCATTCATTAATCAATCGCAATTAGAAGTGAGCGGTGAAATGCGCCATAACTCGGAAGAAAATAAGAGAATTCACTGACAACTTGCTTTCTTCTCATATCCTATATTAGCAAAGCATCTTCAGAAGAAAAGTCATTCGAATCTCAAATTTCGTTCTAGATAGCATACAAATCAGTAGAAAAAGTAAATTATTCCTTGTTTATTAGTGAAATTTGTTGCTTCTCTGTTATTTTAGGACGAAAAAGAGAATGAAGAAGGTATTGACAATTATATGGTTTCTATTTGTGTTAATGAGTTCTTTCGATTCACTTCGAAGTACTGCAATAAGAAATATTGATGATGTTTCTGAAAGTAATGCAACAGACAAAAACACAACGGGAGTATGAGGAAAATTGAGTGGCTGTAGTTCTTGTATCTAAAGATACAATTCAAACGGTAGCTGCCAGTGTCCGAGTGATTTAGGTTATTGCTGTCAGTAGACATGGTAAAAGGTTTCTATTGATGACAAAGTCCAGTTTAATCTCGACAAATTCTTCTCTTACAAGATCATTTTGCTATCTTTTTGTTTCAAGTTTCATCAAAATAAAATAAAAAGAAGTTCATAATCATCTGATATCAGCTGCATGCCAATGATTATTGAGCGATTAAATTTCTTGCCTACTATCACATTTGAACCAAATATAATTGTTATCACTGATATCATAAAATCGGCGAATGACTTGAAAGGAAGAAAAATGGTTAGACATACTAGTATGATTATTTTCGTCTCCATAAATATAGCTAGACACGAACAAGAAATAGACATAAGACATTGCAACTGAACGATAAAATGCGCAAAAATGTCTCAACATTGCTAGGTGAAGCACATATCGATTGTTTTCTTTATCACTTAATGATTTATAACACACCGAAAATGTTTCTATTAATTCTGTTCTTCTTGACGTATAGTCCAAGTCATGTTAGTAAAAATAATTCGAAATATTTGATAAATGTCATTGTCCCATTTACAGACGAATATAAACGCGTATGATTGAGAATGAGAATGCTCATATGTATCGGTACTTTTAGTAAATTATTCGTGTTTAATGCAGTCTAAAAAAATACTTTAGAACTCATTCATCGTTTATTTGCCGGTTGTTAGTTAAGAAGAAGAGAAGACATTTGCATCTCCAAACATAATGTAAAGAGAATATTCTCTCGATTTGATAAACGCGCTGCATCGATTCATCATTCAATTCTTTGTCTAAAATCGACATCATTGAAAGAATTTCGGTGACTATAGCAATAATAAAGCACTTGTCATGGTTCTGAAGTCTCTTTTCTTGTTCTATTGTTATGTCTCATCACAACAATGCATGTAAATAGAAGACTCTGGTCGATTTGGCACATGAAAGACAACTTTTTATATAAAGCAGTGCATACAGGTGCATCAAGCATTATTTCATTTTATTTCCTGCGTCGCTTTTAAAAGTAAGATGGGTTCTCTTTCAGCAATACAAACGTGCTTTTTATCAGTTAGCCATGTGATTATTACATAAATCGAAAAAAGTGAAAAAGTTTGATTGAATGACAAATTTTGAAACAATGCAGGCAACCAAACTTTTTTCGGGTGATATGCCTATCTTATCATTGATAAAAGAATATTTATCAATGTCCACTCTCTTATATGATGCTCGATATCGGTCCGAAAAACTGAATTCAAGTTGTATGCAAGAGTATTGCATGCACGATCTAGTAAGAGCAAAACAATTGTTCAGTTGAATGTGTTTCTAATAAAATCTTATGCACTCTCCGTTATTCAAAATCTATAAAAACCATGACGTATTTTGTTTGTATACAGTAAAAGTGAAAAAGACGTGTATAACTGACAAAAAAACAATGTTTCACAAATAATATACCTGACAAACGAGCACACATCTGTTTTTTTTTCTTCTTTTTTCTTATCTCACTTTCAACCGTCTCAAACATAAAGAAATTTTTTACCCAAGTGTGTACAACACCATTTATTTACAAACGCACATGTTTCGACTGCTTTCTCCGTAGTATACTGTGATAGTTTATCAGGCGCATGAATACATAGTTGTTTAGAGAGATAACTAGTATTCGTCTTTGTATTTGCAATTGCTCTGTAATGAAGTATGATAAAAACCTTTTTCCATTAATAACAGTATCACTGACTCCTCAGTTATCAATAAAATGTCGTCGCACTTTTACTCATTGTAAAGAGAATTTTCTATCCAAATTCGAATTGATTATTACAAGAGTGGCTAATTTTAAACAGTACACTAACTCGTTCCAATTACATACCAATTGAAATCTAAATGTATGTAAAATATTGTATACGAAATGACGATTTATTTCACTTATATCAAGTAGCAGACAATCCTATTTAATATAAGTCAAACCGAATTAAATAGAAACACTGTTTGAGTAGAATGAATAATGAATAGTAATTTTGAAAGATTTATCGAACAGAAATTTTCTTATATATATATATATATATATATATATATATATATCTAAAGTCTTCATTATTTCACTAAGTTTTCAAGAACATAGAATTTTATGACGGTGATTATTTAGAACAGCTGAACAATTTGAAGTCATCCAATATTTTTCTCGGCAATCTTACAATTTATAAAGAAGAATGATTTTGACGGCGATAATAACCATAATTTTATTTTTTGTGTTGTTTGCATTTATGCATCAAAAGAAAATGCAATCATTGTGGTCGAATAGTTCATTACCAATTCCATTTGTCAAGGAAAGCTATTTACCAATTGTTGGTCATTTCATACCTTTTCTACGTGATAGATCAAAATTTCTATTGAAATGTCAACGCCTCTATGGATCACGATTTGTCATTCAGATATTTTCTCAACGCATGATATTTCTTCTTGATCCATGCGATTGGCCTGCTATTAATCGTAATGTTAACTTATCCTTACCAGCAAGAGATATAAGCACAAAGCTTTTTGGCTTAAGACCAGAATTTATAAGTGAGTACTTTCCTTAAGAATGTGTCTAAGTCAGTTTCGTGTGGAATAACTTGCCTGAGAACTTGAGATTGTTCTTTAAATTGAAGCTGCAAGAATGTATAATACAAAAGTATCCGTACAAATATCACGATCTGCAGCTTTTTAAAATTAGATGTTCTTAGCGATTGTTTTTAAACGAATACACATCATTTTAGTGTTTTTCTCGAATGTTTTTCTGATCTAAATTACAAAATACGAGAATTAAATGTAGAAAACTTCAGACTAATCAAGTTCTCAAACAGAGAGCACGACTGTTGACTGAATGAAGTAGTTTCTAATAAGATCATTTGTTTTTTACTTTTCTTTCGTAGATGACAAAGAAACACAGGACGAATTTCATCGTTTCAATAAACAATATCTTCAAAGTACTCAATCATTAGGTTCTCTTATATCACGATTTGTGAAATGTGTACGCGAGACAATGATGCATGATCGTGCAAACATTGGTGTTCGTAGATGGCAGGAATGTGGACTACTTGAATTGAGTCATCATATGATATTTGAAGCATCAGGTCGTACTCTATTCGGTGACATAAATCCATTGGTGCTTGAAAAGTCATTTTCGATCTTTGATAAGAATATTCATTACTTTGTGGCTTCACTACCTCAATACATACAGTCTTTGTTTCTGCGACGTGAAATTCATGCTCGGAATCAGATTGCTGCCTATTTCGATTCACATCCACATGCACCAAATGAAAGTGAATTTGTTCGACATCGTGCATCTCTTATACTTGAAAAAGATGATCGAAAACCCAATGATTTAGGAAGGTTTCAAACAACGATCTTCTGGGCATCTGTTGCTAATACAATACCGGCTACGTTTTGGTCTTTATTCTATATTCTTCAAGATCGAAATGCACTCGAAAAAATCAATGAAGAAATTCGTACTCATCTTCCTCCTTTTTCTCTATCCGATTGCAACGATCCGAATATTAATTTGTGGACATATGACGCAATAGCTAAGTGTGTTTATCTCGAAAGTGCTATCAACGAAACACTACGTCTAAAAGGTGCACCCATGGTCCACAAGAGCTGTACTCAAGACACCGTAATTCAACTGGCTGATGATAGAGTATTACCTATTAAAAAAGATGATTCAGTTTTTCTTTTTCCAGAAGCAACCCATTACAATGAACACTATTTTTCTGAACCAGACAGCTACAAATTTGATAGATTCATTGGCAAAACAACGGATACAATCAAAGGTTTGCTACCTTTTGGGACCGGAAAGACGATGTGTCCAGGTCGCCATTTTTCCAAAGGAGAAATAAAAGTATGTTTGGCACTAATTCTTTATCTTATTGAATATGAATTTATTGATGCAAATGCAAAACCAAATATTCAGAAAAGTCGAATTGGTTTTGGTATAGCAATACCTGATCACGACGTGTCTATTCGATATCGATACAAACAGTAGGAAAGAAATCTTGAATCGAGAAAATTTTGTTTGTGTTCGATTTTTTTGATAACATCGATTATGAAATCGATTCATCAAATTCTTTAAAATTTTTTTTTTCAATAATAAAAACTACTCTGAGTAATTTAAAACTTGAACAACCAAATGTTGTGGATATGGATGTAATGAAGAGTAAGAATTCGTTTTACATTTACAACCATATGTGTATCTATATACTGGGCAAATTTGGTAAACAAGACTGTTCGAATCATAACAAGTTCTGTATTAATTGAAAATGAACAATTCAACAAGACAACTATCCTTTCAAAATCATTCAAGCCAATTCATCTTTAATGATTTTTCTTTACAAATAAAGACGAAAATAACTCAATAGTTCTCAAGTCTTTTTTTTTTCTGCAATGCTTTTCTTCATTCACAATATGAAAATGATATAAATACCATGTCGTATAATCATGAGTTAATATAAAATTTATAATTCATTCATTCATATTTTCATTTTTCTTCTCTTTTCAATACCGATTCAGAAATAACAAAACAGTTTTCTTTTGATTTGAATCATTGTGGAATATAATTTGTATTTGTACATTCAGGTAAACTATTCTTGTCATTTCTAATACATAAATGAATTAAAAAACCGTTATATAACGATGCCTAGAACTAAATACCGTTTCAATTCATATTATAAATTGTATAACATTCATAAATGTAATTATTTCGCAAAGATGCAAACCAGTATATAATTATTTCTTTTTTATTTTTTAATAAAAGCTTCAATTACTTAGTATATTTTATATGCGATTTAAAATGAATCTTTTGAAAGAAAAACATTTTCTTCACTCTAGTTTCAGATAATGTTGCTGTATCTTGTTGTATTTCTACATTTGATCGAAATTAATAATGCAATTACAAGTCCAATTCTACCATATACAACATACAATCATTCAGTTGAACTTAAAACAAATATTGCCGATCTTTGGTGGACAACAAATGAACTAAAACAAGAAATTCTTTTTGAACTACATATTCATACAACAGGATGGATTGCTTTAGGTATCAGTCCATGTAAGTATCTATTTTAATAGAATATTAGTTTCCAGTTTGTTTTATTTAGCTGGTGGAATGAATGGTGCTGATATTAGTGTTGGATGGGTAGATCAATTGGGTAATGTATATATTCAAGTATGCATATTATTCTTTAACTCAGTTGGTTTTTCTTATATTAATTGATTCTATTTGTCTTTTTAGGATCGATATGCATATAGTACTATAACTCCAATTGTGGACAATACAACACAGGATTGGTTTGCACTTCAAGGTCGTGAACAAAATGGTTGGACAGCAATTCAATTTAAACGTTTATTTGATACATGTGATACAATGGATGTATCAATTAAGGTATGAATAAGTCAATTATAACTATTCTATATTAATAATCTTATCAGAAAAGAAAATCTAAATTACTTCTCCTCTGTGTAATTAATTAAATATTCTGATATTTTATTTTTCTTTCATTTTAATATTCATAGTCTGGAACAAATAATCTTATATATGCTTATGGTCTTATCGATCCAATTAATGATATAACTTATCATGAAACACGACGAGGTTCACGTACATTGTCTCTTCGATCTTATAATGATCCACCATTAGAAAGTAAATTTATTCAATTTGATTATATCGATTTTCGATTAAATAATGTTAGTCTTTTCTTTTTGTTTTTGAATATATATATTATAGTTTAATTCTAATTATTTCTTTAGTATATCATTCCATCCATAGATACAACATATTTTTGTAAAATATACAAAACACCAACTAATTATTCATCTAAACGACATGTGATTGCTGTAACTATTAATATTTAATAACTTTCTTGTTTTTTTAATCATTTTGTATCTCCTGCAGAATAAATTTTTAATTGAATCAACTAATCAAAATTTTATTCATCATATACTCATGTATGAATGTAATTCTATGGTTCAATTTAATGATTCAAATTTACCCGAAGGTATATGCCATGATATCGAAAGTCAAATTGAACTATGTAGGATTAATATTGCTATTGCATGGGCAGTTGGTGGTGATTATGTAAGAATTAATAACAGGGATTTATTTTTTCCTAAATGATAATCTATACATTTTAATAGATGACTGAATATCCTGAAGAAGCTGGTTATCCAATAGGTGATAATTTTCAAATAAAATACTACTTGATTGAAACTCATTTTAATAATCCAAATCAAATATCAAGTATATAGAATATTACTTGATATTTGATATTGATAAAAATGTTTTTTTTTAATTTAATTTTAGATATAACTGATAGTTCTGGTATTCGATTTTATATTAGTAATCAATTACGTCAATATGATATTGGTTATTTAACATTTGGTACAGATATAATGGCAACTAGTCTTGCTATTCCACCAAATGTTCAAAACTTTATAGTTGATTCATATTGTCCAATAAATGCAACGGTAGTTTTTTTTATAATCTACGATTGTCTGTGTTTCTGTTTATAATAGATTATTTTATTATTAATCTAGAATATTCCAAAATCTGGCATAACAGTTATATCAGCATTTCCACATGCTCATTTACAAGGTAAAATAATAAATAAATTCTTTATTAGAATTATTTGAAATATAGGTCGAAGTATTTCAACAAAAATAATTCGAAATAAAACAGCTATAAAATATTTATTTAATGGTGAATTATTCGATTTTAATTATCAATTTGAACATCGTTTTACACAGCCAATTAAATTATATTCAGTAAGAAATCAATACTTGTTTTGTTTTGTTTTTTTCGTTTTTCATATTCAATGAATATTTTAGGGTGACGAATTTGCGACTCGTTGTGTTTATAATACTATGAATAAAACGCGTATTACATTAGTAGATTGATTAATAAAAATTTATATATGATATATTAAATTTTGTTGTTTGATTGTTAGGGAGGTGAAAGTGTACACGATGAAATGTGTCTTCATATATTTACTTATTATCCTCGAATGAATGATACTTCTATATGTTTAAATATGATTTCTATTTTTTCATGGCAAAAATTAATGAACAAAAACTTATCGTAATTTAAAATGAAACAATAATATATTACTGTTTTTTGTTTTATTCTTTAGATTAAATTTTAATCATGAAGAATTTAAACAATGGTTAATGAATATTAATTGGACATCACAATTAGCTACTCAATGGCAAGAATTTTATAATAATGCTTCACGTTTTGTCTTGTTTAATGGACCAAATAATCTTGAAATCATAACATTAGTTCAATTGCCAAAATATGAAGATTTTAAACAAAATGAATGCAATAGAATAACAATCAGTAATAATACGATGAATATTATTCCTAATTTGAATACGATCATTTTCTTAGCAGTACATTTAATAATATTAATAAAATATTTAATGATTTGAAAAAGTAAAAATATTAAATAATTTCTTTTTTATGTCTAAATTATGTTATTAAAAAAATGAGTGATACTAAAATTTATCTTTGCCGTTAAACATCATGTAACACTATCAATGTTTTGACAAATACTGTACAAAGAAAATATAATGAACTTCAACTAACAACATGAACATTTTTATAGTCTGATCAGTATAAAAACAAAACTTTGACTAAAATTTCTAACACTACGTATATATATATCATGAAAGTCTTTAATAATAACAAAGTTATTTCGATAAAAACAACCAAAACTATATGCTAACTACTACTCTTCAACTGTACTTGAGCATAATGAGCTGATCTATGGTAGACAGAAGATGACACTCAATAACAAAAACTGACTTTTGAATTAGATATGAAATTAACAATCATGATGATTTACTTTGAGTATTAGTTCGTGTATATCATTTTTTCAAAATAATTTCTTCTTCATCTCAAACTTTTTATGTTTATCACATATAAGTAGTGAAATGAACGGTTTTAGTATTGGACTTGTATGAATTAATCAAACAGGTCCGAGTCATTTTTAAGTATATATAAAATTCTCATTTCTTTTTCTCTTTAAATAGAATTTTTTTTGTTTTCCAATTCAGAGAGCGATATGAGTTTAATACTTGGGAAACCAATAATTGATAACACTACAACAGATCCATTTACACTTATAGGTCGTGAACAAAATGGTTAGACAGACCTATTCAATTTCAAGATTTTCTTGATACTCATAATAGCCTTCAATAGAAAAGTACGTGATTATATATGCAACCGGGAAGCAGAGGAAAAATAAGAGAGAAAGAGTCAAGGAGAAAGAGATAGTCAATGACACACAGTTACAAAGAATGTGATACAACGCATGCTATAAAAAGAAATGACAAATGGAGGTTGAATATGAAATATGAACAATCGATTCCACCAAATAGCAAGAGTAGATAATTGTACGCAATAAACTTAACTCGAAATATCACAACAACTCAGGTCATTTTTATCTAATTAATGGTACTGATTTGATCTTTTGAACGATCCATCCTTTAATTTCTGTTAGTTTAGTTTGAAGAATATTTTTTTGATACATTAGCAGTAATCAATTTTATTTAAAAAAAACTTAAATGTACCAACAAATTTTTCAATATCAGTATTTAATTTAATTTTAAATTTACTTCTAAAGTAAAAAATTATCTCAAGGATAAGCATCATAATGAACAATACGATGACTGATTTCATTTTTTTTATAAATACTCATTAGGTAGATTCATGTTACTGTTTATTTATTTTGGTATATGAGTGAGGAAAATATAAGAGATTTTAAAGAATTGATGGGTTTTGTGTGATTTTTATTGAACATTAGTTTGGTTGAAATGTTGTATTGCTCTTTGTGGCATGATAGGATATTGAAGCGTTGAACTTAGGAAACATTTCAAAATTTTTGCCGTTCGGCCAGCCGCTCTGTCACGGCATAACTGATTTTTTTTTAATTGCATTTTGACATTTTTTTTTCTTTTGATGTATGTAGACATATGCACGAAGTGTATTTTTCTATTTCTATTCAATATTCTTTAGCCTTAGACTATTTATTTTCTCCAAAAACAATGAACTTTTTAATTCATGATAAGAATTTCGTCCAATTTTATTACGTTAAAAACGTGATAATGATATTTGTCTCATTCTTTCTTGAGACTTTTCTTTTGTTTTGAAAATCAACTAATTGTAGCCTGGCATAATAAAAACTCTTTAAAAAGTATTTGAAAATTGGATGAAACGTATTATAGATGAATTAAGTTTATAGAGAATAGCTTGTGTCAAACTGAATATGTAGTTAAACTGTAGTTTATGAGAAATAAGAAAATAAAATAGCATCCATTCATCTTACTCTCTTTTGCAGTCGCTTGGACAGCAGTATTAAACGAAATATAAAAATTTTTTTTATAATGGATGGAGAACTTGTAGTCTTTTATCCCTTCCATACACCATGTCTTTTTGAAACAGTTTATATCATTCTTGATATTATTTAGCTTCTACATCTTTTCAGTATTATTCATATTTTTTTAATAAAAAAGAGAAGAACATCAAAAAGATCAAAAGAGAGAAGAAAAAGAGAACATGATAAGAGAACATTTCCTCTGCTGGCCAAGCGACTGAAAAAGAGAGTAACATAGATGAAAAAAAGTGACTGCCTTTGAAAACAAACAAGCTAGTATATATTATTATTTTCTTATTCAAACGCAGATTCATCACTATCTTCAACAATTTCTGGAGTTTCTTTGCTTAATTTTTTTAGTTTTGGACATTATTAAAGTTAAATAGATAATCACAAAATGTATGATGCGTATGATTTTTGTGAAATGATGATTTGTCATAATTATTGTTTCTTCTGCTGAGAATAGTTTCTTTTTTTGAACACTAGATAGACTTATTTGTTGCATTGTTTTGATGATCGTATCCCATTCTCATGTGATGAGAACTAATTAACAATACATACTGGTATATTTCTTGTTACAGTTTTTCCTTAATTGGCTTAACTTGTATATACGTAAAATCATGGTCACATTAGAAGACCCCACTCCGCATTTAAAGGAGATCAGTTCTCGAAGCAACGATGCTAAAGACAGATTTGAAGACCCATCCACCCGCTGAAAAAGACTTATCAGAGGCGATGGGTGAGTCTTCTAATCGGCCATTAGCGTTGTTTATTTAAGGGGAGGTCCCTCTACATTTTGAGAGAGGGGGTCTTCTAATGTGTCGATGGCTTTATATCCCGATTGACCGAGTTTATATAATGTGTTAAAGAAAATAATCAGCCGTATTTTCTATACAAGAATGGATGCTATTTTATTTTCCTATTTCTCATAAACTAAAGTTTAACTACGTATTCAGTTTGACACAAGCTATTCTCTATAAACTTAATTCATCTATAATACGTTTCATCCAATTTTCAAGTACTTTTTAAAGAGTTTTTATTATGCCAGGCTACAATTAGTTGATTTTCAAAACAAAAGAAAAGTCTCAAGAAAGAATGAGACAAATATCATTATCACGTTTTTAACGTAATAAAGTTGGACGAAATTCTTATTAGGAATTAAAAAGTTCATTGCTTTTGGAGAAAATAAATAGTCTAAGGCTAAAGAATATTGAATAGAAATAGAAAAATACACTTCGTGCATATGTCTACATACATCAAAAGAAAAAAAAAGATGTCAAAATGCAATTAAAAAAAATCAGTTATGCCACGGCAGAGCGGTAGAATGGCAGAGCGGTTGGCTGAACGGCAAAAATTTTGAAATGTTCCGTAATGATACAGCATTGAGTTTAACTTAATACTGATTTTAAAATGATTGCTGTACTTTTCATATCCATAAAAAATCAAATAATGCTAATCGTCATATTGATGGGTGTGAGTAGCCTCTTTGCTCCCACATCCGACATTCAGCCAGTACAATATTTTGGCAGATCATTTGCCGACTTGGTAAAGATGAATCTACATCTACTCACTCCATAAAAGATATCGCTCATCGATTCGTAAGACGTGAAACAGATATTCTTAAGAGATGGAAGAAACTTTTTCGAAACACTACAATTCATCGTCTGCTTGGCAAAATACATTCAGAGAGTCAATATTGGAGGGAATCCATGATATCTCTTTGACATCAGTTAGGGCAGCTATTCAATCGTTCAAATCTAGTAAAGCTGCTGGAGTTGAAAGAATAAAGCTGGTAATGCTGGCATCGTGCAGTTCTTGTAGCATATGTTGGATCATTTGCATCGGTTGTCTAATGTGAAGAACTGAAAGAAAACATGTAATAGTCAGATGATGATCTATTTTAAGCTGTTTGTTAATATATCGAATGGCGTAGTTGTTGTGAAAAAATATAGTTATTAGTCATCATAGAAGAACGAATTTGTTTGTATTGACTCACTCGTCTACCTATCTTCTTCAACACACCGCAAACAAGAGTGAAAAAACCGTACAGAATAGAAAGAATTTCAATTTTTTTAGTTTGTTTGTGCTTTTTACTTCTTTTCTTTTTTCTTTCTGACTTATTTCTCTTCCTTTATTGAAGACTGATGAAATGTTTTTTTTTATTCTAGAAAAAAAAACAAAGAAGAAGCATACAAATATGTTGTTCATTTTCTTTAAGATTTACTGCTATAACACTCATTTATTGGTACCTTTGAATTTGATTACATACGGTTGTTCGTCAGTTGCGATCAACATCTGCAAATCATTATCGTATGGGAATTTTTTGAATCCATTTAAAGAACGAAGCATCGATTGTTGAATAAAATTGTTTATTTCTCTTTCTTTTTTTAATTAATAATTTCGAAAAATGTCGCTCAATTCTATTGTCAAATCAATTTCAAGCATATCTCTTAATGTGACTACAAAAGACAATACGACAACATCTGGCAGTTACATTTTTGCTCCGGATGGTATTATCCTAGCGTATCCAGAAACTGATGATGGACCATCAAGCCGTCCAAGTTTAGCTGATGACATAAACTATATTAGACGACTCTTTTTTGGTTCGTTTGTGAAAAATTTTTCAACTCACTAAATTTTTAGTCTAGAAATGACTTTGTCTAAAAAGCTTGTGTTTCTTTCTATATGGAACTTCGCAATTGAATTACTAAAATTCATTTTGTTTGTACCGGTTAACCAATATAAATTCTTTGCTTTACAGAACTATAGATTTATTATGAACAAGCTGCCATTCGTTGAAAGACAATTTTGTCAAAATACTAGCCAAACACAAGAAAAATTTTATGATTGAAACACGTATTGCTTTTGGTTGAAGAAGAGATGTTTACAGAAGGTGCAGAGTCATTCATATGTGAACAATGGCATCTTCACTGTTACGTCATTATCAGTCACTCTCGAAAGTCAAACATACACAGTCGAGCTTTTCATATCGTAGCTGACGATGCCATAAAAAAAGGCAGGAATTGATATGTGAATATGAATTTTTAAGCTTCTTCTGTAATGCAAAAGGCTCAGTTGTTGATTTCTAATCGTAAAGTAGTGAAAAAATTCAATTTTTAGAGACTCTTGGGGAGTATACCGAAAGTAGTGACGGTGACCTTTTACTGTCATATAATAAGCTTGAAAAAACTTTCTTTTTGTATAAAATGATAATAAAAAGTTCATATTGTCTATTGACTAGAGACGATAGACTAGGATATAGTCACGGGTGAGCATCATTTTGTATAGTTTAAATAACAGAATGTTGCTTGTTCACCCGAGAATCAATGATTAGTCTGATTTGAAAATAGTTCGACGTGCGTCATGACTCTAATATCAGATTTATTTGTGGACGATCTTCTTAGACAAGATTCGACAATTTTTATATAATGCTATGGTTACAAATCATTGTGATGTCTTCCACAACGGAGGTGACTCTGTTCTATCTATGAAGCTGTGAGCTAAGAGACACATATGGACCGCCTTCAACCGATATCATAACTGTTAGTTTTTTAATCATATTTTTCTTTTACGCGTGAACACTTACGAGCTTATGAAAATGCCTCTATGCTTTCTTATATGACCAAAACTCCTGAAAGTCTAGAGAGATGGCACTACAAACTTAGACAGTAGCAAATCAAAAATTGAGAGTATTGTTTAGTAGAATTATTCCTTTGAGTATTAATGTTTGGTACATTTCTTTTCTATAACTTTTCTAGAATTCTGTTGAACAATCGTTAATCATGTTTTTAGTCGTACGTTTATCGATGGAAAAGAAATAAGCGCAATGTATAAGAGATATGCTCAAGTTAAGTCATACAACATTAACAAGTGTTTAGAAATATATTGACAGTTCCACCGTAATGAGAGATAGCGACATCCAGTCGGCCATCTTCATTGAAGTCATGCACAGTTAACGCTAAAGGATTTGCATCAGTGATAAAAGTGTTTGTTGATGCAAAGGTCCCATTACCATAACCAAGAAATACACTCATATAGGTAGAATAAGTGCCGATAATTATAATATCGATATAGGTGTCGCCATTCAAATCACCAACAGCTACTTCATACGAACAATCACCAATCCTATAATTTATTTGTGGTCTAAAGGTTCCATCACCATTGTTAAGTAGTATACTCATCGTTTTGTCTCCACAGTTGGTAGTAACAAGATCCATGCTATTATCACCATTGAAATCTCCGATAGCAAGACCCCACGGACTCGTGCCTGTTGGAAACGTTCTTCCTAGTCGAAAACTACCATCCGCACATCCAAGATGGACACCTACACTGTTATTGGCCCAATTAGCGACAGCAAAATCCAAGTTATTATCATAATTGAAATCACCAACACCTAAAAGTGTTGGAAACATGCCAGTACCAATAGTTGTCTGTGGTCTAAAAAGTCCATTACCATCGCCTAATAGTATGCCAACATTGATCCAATAATTGTTAGCGACAGCAATGTCTAACACTTTGTCACTATTGAAGTCACCAACAGCGATTCCATAGGAATTGTTACAAATTGGAAAATTTATTTGTGGACAGAAAGAGCCATTGCCCAATCCGAGTGATACTCCTAAACTCGAATTCGTATTGTGGACAACAGCAAAATCCATATTACCATCCTGATTGAAATCATTGGCGACGATGTAGACTGGAGTGGTACCAGCTGGAATAATCATTTCTGTTTTGAAGCTTCCATTGCCATAACCAAGAAATACACTAACAGTATTACTCATATAATTCGCAACACTAAGATCTATGTGATTGTCATTATCAAAATCACTAGCAGCAATCGAATGACAGATTGAACCAGCTCGGTAGATAAGACGTGAGGCGAATGTAACTCCACGACATCGTGGGTCTAAAAACCGAACAAAAACATCGAGCTCAGATTAAGTAAAATTTCGATAAAGCGTAGGTCAAGAGAGAAATCTGTATGTTCGAATACACTTCGATTGAATCTAAAATATGGTGGCACTACCAACTTACATTGATGTCTAATCACATATAATAATCTAACTTAGGTTAGAAGTATAGCAATGAGATCCATCGTGCATGACTATATCATAATGTAGAAATACTCTGTATCATTGATAGAAATTCATCAATGAGGTCCAATATCTTGTGTTAATAAATATCTATCGTCAAATTCTGGAAAGTTTCACTGTGAGAACACTCACAATTTAACAAATAATCAGATGTTAATGTTGGCTATTACTATTAAGTTCATCTATTCAATAGCTTCTCTATCAAACTACGATTATATGTACATTTGGAACGCACTATCGATCATGAGCATAGATGCAGTATAAATTGGGAATCTGATATGATAATTCTACGTACAATAGCGCCACAATAGAGTGAACCAAGAGAGGCTTTTCAATCATATAAAAAGCTTTTTGATCTACCAAACACGAAAGTTTGAGAATGATTGGTTATTCGTGAATAATGTTGTGGAAACTTTTTTCACAAAGAGGTCTGTACTACGCAACTATGTATAACCAGTCATAACTGCTCTAGAGATCCATTTCATCATAGACAATGTTGGCTTTTCCGTTTATTCTACTGTAGAACTTTGCTAAACAACTTTCTGTGAATACGATACAGATTCACGGCCATACTCCTACGCATGTGAATCCTACAGACTACTAATATCTCTTGACTTGACTAAATATGTTTGTACCTAGAATCGTTCAGTCATTCATTCTCTATATTTGTCTCAACTACGTTTTTTGAAATATTAACTGCTTCTTGCAGTCGTATCCATTGTTGATTCATTCTACAGGCTTTGCTGTTAATCCGAGTAATGAGAACTAAACCGAGAGGTGGCTTCTCTAAGAAAACGAAATATCAATCGAAATTCTGCGAATTGAAACTCAAGAACAAGATAATTGTAAATTCACTAACTTCGACTCGTCACACTTGCACTGGATGTCAAAGCTCGTGCTTCCGTCATTTGTGTAGACGATGTCAAGTTTTTAACCGACACTGTTGATAAAACATCCGCTGTGCAACTATCTGCCATTTTTGTACACGAAGTGTTGTTCATCCAAGTTAATATTGAGGCTGCATCGTAACAGGTAGTCATCTTTGGTGTCGTTGAAACGGCCATCAAACTAGCCGACATCGAATTTGTACTAGCGCTTATAAGTACTACTGCCCTGGAGACTTCTGTATTCATTGCTGTTCTTTGTGGTTGAATTGAACTAGCCATCACGCTCGTTGACATTGAAGTTCCACCAAAGGTTGTCAGTACTGGCACTGTGGAGGCTTCTTTGTTCATTATTGTGCTTTCAGCTGTAGACGAATCGCCCACAGGTTCTATTCCTGTTAAAATTGAAACAATGATTGGCAAAAAATGTAGTTTCGTAGAAGGAAAGTTTGTTGTTGTTTGTATCAACATGTTAGAAACCGTTTCTAAAGTCGATTATGAGTAGTAAATATTATATGAGGTTTTCGGTCTAATGGCTAAAGAGAAACGGTTCATAAACCCTAGTGTACTTGCAATAATTTTTATATATTGGTATATCACAATGTTCGTGAGTCACTCGCCTACCATCGGTTATACTAGCTAAGAACAAGAACAAAGGTATTCCTCATGATTATTGGCAACGCTAGTGACATAGCAATCGTAACACGTACGAAATAGTATGCCAGTGATGCATTTGATATTGTTTTAATATTTATCCAATATGTTTGTGTATATGAAATTGAGATGCTCGGCAGAGTTTTTTTCGAGAGATCTTTATGAATACCCTGTGAAACCTTTTTGCAAAAATAGGTGGTACTGGCACTGTTGTTCATATGAGCATGTTTGTGTAAATTGGAAAAAGGGAATCAATAACTGTTTCTCTTGCTTCTTTTCTTTATGCTCTCATACCAGTTTCAATGGTTGTTATGGTTGATGATAATTTTGGACGACCGTGAGTGAATAGTAAAGTTATGATCGAAATTATTGATACTAGCATTATTCCGACAATCGTTCCAAATATGTATTGTGTTCGTCTTCTCATAGTACTCATTCGTAAAAAACAATCAGAAAAAGTAAATAATTCATATAATGGCTAATTGAATGCATACTTAATGTTAATCATTGTTGGTGCCGATAGCCACTCAGTAGTATCTTGGTCGGTAACACATGATGTCGAGTTTTCGTACAAATACTAAACGTAATAATTGCACAAATTTTAGTTTTATATCAACATAGTAGGACATAAATAGAGTCACTAAGTAGGTAGTAGTAGCATAGCAGTACATTTGACTTATTGATGCCATTGATTTAGGTACGAACTGTCATATTTTTTAGGAAGAAAATCGTTTTCTGGAAAATTCAAATCCGTTTGGAAATCCTCACATTTTTGAAAGTACCGATTTTGACACTGAAAGAATCTTAGAATACCTTTCTTTTCCTATCAGAAATCTCACAGTATTTACAAAAATCTTAAAAGTACTACAGAAAAGTAATATTGTCAGAGAAACTGACGTGAGTTGGTATCGATATATTTGTTTGATATCCTGAATGGTTTCCGAAGTTTTAAAAATCTTCATAATGCTCTACAAAAAATGGTGATTAGAGTCCAAAAGCTTCTTGACAGAACATTTTTGGTGCTCGAGTTTTCTTTTTTGATCTGGGTTTTTGCTGACCTCTAGAAATTTTTTTTAGTGAACTGAAAACAGCTCATATAGTTAGCATAACTGATTTAATTACAAATCAATATGTCTTTGCATAATAATCTTTTGAAATTTGAACCCATTTCATACTTTCGATATGATCTAATGTTATCTTTGCATTCTTAACTTAGTCTTAATTTTAAATATATGTAGAAAAATACTATGGTCAGAATTTGCCAACGAATAATATTCGCAGCGTAAAAATTATATTTTTTTTCATGCTGTGCTACATTAAGTTCCAATCAAATAACGATTAAGTATAAGCACTATGGCTTTTTAAAGTTGCAACGTGTAAGAACATCAGAAGCTTCTGGGCTTTGTGTGTCTATGATAGCTAGTTTATTCCTAAAAATCACACGACTGAAAGTTTTCAAATCAAGCGAAAAACTTCAACTTGAGCGAAAACGTGGACAGATTATTACTATTTATATGGTATCGTAGCGATATATGTGCATTGTTGTAAAAATAGCGATGAATCATGGTTCTAGAATTATTTTCTGTTTTTCGATTTTTTCTTTACTTTTATTCTGTAATCGAATAAAAATGAAAGATTAAGCCTCTAACCTATAGTTTTACAACAATTCACTTATGTTCGACTATTATTCGCTCTAACTGATTTGATCAATGATAGACGAAAATAGTCCAAGAATATTTGAAGATTCTGTAAAGAATACAACGTTGATCTTCAAGATGAACCTTCATCATCATTCATTTCTGATTGGTACAAGCAGAAACAAACGAAGGATCATTTAATAATGATAATGGAAGTAAGGAGGATGGTTTAACGGTTATGGATTATCAAAATAATACTAAACAAATGTCCCGTAATGCTCAGATGTTGCCATCTCAATCAATTCCAACTGATCAATTAACTACTCATAGAAGAAAAGCAGATCAACTATTTGATCCTAATCATTCATACAAAGAAAACACTCCATCAACTAAAAGAAAATCAGAGTTACTCACTGAAAACAATGCTGAAAATAATAAAAACGTTACAACAAAAAGCGACCAAAATTTGCTTTGCCTAACTTTCTCTCGCGCTCTTCTTTCAACATCGACTTGTCTTTGTTTCGATTCTTTTTGTAAAAAAAAGGGTATGAAATACTTTTTTCTTCTTGTAAGATTTTTTAAAAATTTTTGATTCGTTGAAGAGAGTGCATCTGACCAGTATTTTAAAAATAACAATGCGTAAAAAGTTATACTAATTAGTTTTCTATTAATAAACATTTTTATTTCTAAATGTTTTTTTTCTATATTTTGAGTTTTTTTAATGTACGACTGATCTTGTTAGATAAAAAAAATATTCGGTTGACAATCCTCGTTGCTGATGGTAAGCTGAACATGAGTTGAGATTCATATACATAAAATACCAATGGTAAGTTCTATATTACAAATAGCAAATAATTATTTTCTTCTTTACATTTCAGTTCATATTAATAAAACATAAAAGTGAAGTGGTATAAAAAATAATGCATCACTTCATTCTGCACTTTGGTTGTTCTGCTTTCGTTGTTCTAAATAGATCGCTTAGTACAACATTCGATAGAGTTTATTTGACGTCTTTCAACATCTCGAAACCTGCTTATTCGGTTTGAATGTCTCTACTTGACATGTTGCCTGTAAGATTTTCGTGAGCTCAGAAAACTGTAATCCATTTCCAAAATTAATATCCTATAAATAGTCGAACTGTGTATTGCAGAGTTTCCGAAAGTACGCTTTTTTAGAAAGTATGAAAAGCAACTTCATCTATTAAACCGATGACTCGAGAAAATCACGTTAGTTTCGCCTGAAAATTGTAGGATTTTCTAATGGATGTTCAATCCATCAACTTGAAACGTTTCGGGTTGCATTTCTGTGAATTGTTGTTCGTCAAAAATTTTCGGTTGTGGATAGAAGACCGACTAAAATGGGTGCGAGTTTTGAACAATGTGCTATGGGTAGGTACTTGTTTGGGATATCATTCTTATGGTCATCGAAATTTATGGTCATTAATAATAAGAAGTTTTAATTCGCAAGATGATAGTTAGGATGATTCTCTCATAAATCATGTATGGCTTCGAATACATTTGCTAATCGAGATAATGTGGCTTGTACATGTTTGCTTGTAAACTCAACGCTTGTTAAATCTGTTCACTTGCATGATTGCAATGGATATTGATGTTAATTTAGGTCTCAGATTACAATGATATACACAAGATGTTGTAATTTCAACAGTATATAATGTGCATTGTATTCATGTGCAACGTATATTTCATTTGGACTCAACTAAGTATGTCTAACTCAAAGAAAATGATATTGATCCCTAGTTTTTCTTCCAAATGAGTTTTTTTTATTATTTCCGGGCTCGCATAGCGTAAATGATGAAAATTTGTCGTGTTATTGAAAGGGAGAGATTCGTGGATGATGTTGTAATTTCAAAAGTAATAAGATTTTTGAGAGCCACTTCACTACTATGGAAGCATGAATAAGGAAAAAGAATATTATTTTTTGGGTGTATTGATATGAAAAACAATCCCTAGGTTGAACTGCATACAATAATTGACAAAAATTTAGATGTCTTTAATCTTTGAGCTGAATCGATGACCATAGTAAATAGTAAATGGACAGTTTTCATCTTCAAACCAATTTCTAGTTGTTCATATAAGTCAAGATAACATCAGACTCAAACAATATCCTACCATATTAGTCTGGTAACTTGTTACAAAGTCTATATGCTTATTCCAAGTATAATTTATTGAACTTCATTCGATGGTATAATCTAATTGTTAATAGTTGAAAATATGCCCTAAAAAATTCCATTCTAGTACAAAGAATCTTGAGAGAAAGAGTTAAAAATTAAATAAGTTTCAATTAAAATGTCCTCGGTGCAAGTTAGAATTTCATCTTATGATACATGATTGGAAATGAGTGTTGAAGTTTGAAGCAAGAAAACTGAACTCCTAACTTGTTTCACAAACTGTGACAGACATTATTGGATGACTTACATGAATTAAAAAATAATTCAGAAAACATGAATCATGAAATAATTGGAAACACATTATTGAAGATTTAACAGAGACAATCAGGGCGTCAAGATTATTAGGTTAGATTATATAAATAATTTTTCTCTTTAGCCTATAGGAATTCAAGATTGTTTTGTAATTCATTTTTGTCATGAATTTATTTCTAAAGGTGATCATAATGTAAAAGAAGATGAAATAGGTTTGATACACAATGAAATTCTCGTATCATTGAAATTTTGAAGTCTTTAACAGAAAACGTGCTACAGATGTTCGCAAAAATGGCTATTACACTCTAGAATAGGGTTCATATAATCGGCAAATCAATAGATGATATTGAAACTCTTTTGACCTCGTTATCTATGGGACAGCTAATGTGCTACTTGTATTTATCAGATCTCACACGAGCAGTCAATTGTACTTGAACTAGTCTTTAGCACATATTGATGATTATGTGTCCACGAACACTGATGGCATCTTCAAGTCAAACCATTTTGCGTGTGATTATAAGTTTTCTATTCATTCACACCCCACCATGCATTCTAATATCGTAGTTAGGTAGTCGGTTTTTGTCGAGTACTGGTGTGGTTCCTAAAATACTGTTTTTTATCGTTTGCAGTGGCATTTCAGATGAGCAGTACACGCTACATGTATGGTGTTACAGTAGACCATATGAAACAAAACAAACTGATATAGTCGCACAAGAAAGTGGTCCTCTTTACAAATCTATAATTGATACGATAGTAAAACACACAAGCAACGTCTCTAGCAATTCTCAGATCGAGTTCAAATGCTAAGTAGTTAGTATAACACGTTTTGAGCATGACTGTCAAACGAATTGAAAGTTTTAGAAATCATCACAGAAGTGACATGTGAAACAAGTCGCTTACGTTAGGATAAAGATACATATTAGTAACTTTCAAGAAAACTATATGTAGTGTAAAGTAATAGAAGCAGACATATATAGGAGAATAATATTATGGTGGAAGGGATTCGATGCTGCAGTTGAGTTTTTTTATCACAATCACAAAATGGTCACCAGCTGTTGTATTCTCGGCGAGTGTGATGACCGGTGAACTTGTTAGATTTGAAGTGGACGTACTAGATATGATGGTATAAGAGAATATGATTTGTTCACTTATTTCATATATGTACTCATTGATCATTGCATTACTTTTGCATATTGTGTCGTTTCTGTTGAAGAAGTTGTAATTGCAATTAAAGTGAGGAATTCTTTCTCTATAATATGGAAAGTAAACAATAAGGCTCTGAAGCTCTATGTCCGAATCTTGATCAAAATCTTCATCATGCCCAGAATAACCACATAACTTGTTGAGTTCATGAAAGTTCATGCCATTGATAAGATTCACACTATATTTCAATCTGTAACAGATGTTACTAGAGAAATCAATTGTAGAACTGAATGTATCCTAATTTTGGAGAAAATCAACCGAAACTGATGTTCCTGAACCAACAGTTTCAATCAGAGTAAGGAGAACATAGCGCTATTTCACTGTGCAACTAATAATTCCATTAAAATTCGCTTGACTACAGAAATCGTCCCGTGTATAACCAAGTGAGCACGCACCCCATATGTTTGCACCATGCTTCACTGGTAATCCAAGAGTTATATTTTGCATTTCATAGTCAGTTATACTATAAAATCAATTGAAAAGATCATCCAAAAAAACTGGTCCCACAGAAAATGACTACTGCTCATTGTTATATATACAGTTTCACTAACGCCCAACATTTAGGGGTAAAATTTTCTGTGAACCTAGCATAGAAGCTACCTGTAACTATGCACAAAATAAAATCGTCCAAAGAATTATGACCAGTATTGTATATCATCAAACTGGAATTTTCAGTGTCAATACAGTACATTATCAATCGTATTTTTTTAGAAATATTTTTAAAATGATTATTTACACGAGTTCGATAGAGAATACTTGAGAAATTATTGGAATCTAATTAGACAAATCATTCAAATAGATATGGTAATGACAATAAAAAAATTCAAATTCAAATTATTCAATTCTAAACAAATTCAAAGATAATTGCTTTCAACGGCTTTTCCTATGTTCTATTGAAGACAAATAACTAAATTCAACCTGTGAACATACATTTCTTTTAAATTTATTTTTTCTGCAATGAGCGATTCACAGTAAAAGAAAGACAATATAAACATGTAGTGCACTCTACTTAATAAAAATAGAACTCGTAGGAAAATTCAATACAAAAAAATATATTTTCCCATCATAATTTTATGAAATCCATATCTTATGCCTGCTTAGAATAGATACACTTGATCATTTCATAAATTAGAAATTCCATTTTTTCTCAAGTATTTCATTATTTTTGGCTTAATTACCTTGGAAAAGATTTGCCATTCATACCATGGCTAAAGTTATCCTTCACAATAATGCTTCATGATTTAAGTGCATTCCGAGACTATATGTTTACCAATTATCAATAATTTTCTATTTCATTGTTTTGACAATATCACTCTCAACATATCTGACATGTTTTTATCTTTTTCTTAATGCTGGACTCATGCTAAGAAAGTAGCTATTTATACATAAATCAAGTGTAAAGGATCCAATATCTGTGTTAATCGATGTGGAAAAATTATAATCTTTGCTCTACATGTCAACAACAAGAACAAGAAGGGTGTGTGTCTTCTTTTCACCTACATGCCACACCATATTCAACATCTACGAACAATGAAAAAAATAGTACAAATACAACAGACTTTATAAATTAACCAACATCATCATCATCATCAATATTAGTATCGGCTGGCTTTCTCATTAATTACAGTCACACTATAGGCATGTTCTACACTCACAAGCATATCCTAACTACATCGAAGAGAGGAGACGTGGTTTTGTACATTGATTTAAAAATCACCACGAAGCCATAGATGAAAACAGAGAAAAGATACAAGCAGAGAAGATCGAGAAAATAAAAATAGTGATATGATAACCGTTGCAAAATCAAAGTTCTGAAACAAAGAAAAGTATCATAACCTCATCTTCGAGTGCAGAGAGAAAATCGAATGAATTGAAAATGTGTACAGAAGAAGAAAAGAGATTGCATGCATGTATGATAGTAGACATATATATCAACTATTCGCAAAAGCGATATCGTAATAATTGCACTTTATCTACTTTCTTCGTGTTCTAATTATGGCGTATATTATCTGAATTCTGATGGAATTGAGACAATAAAAATAGCTA
>CAJNOP010000145.1:50099-113962 GCA_905250075.1 Rotaria sp. Silwood1 | reverse complement strand
CAGATATTGATGTTTGTCTCATGAAAATGCAAGGCTCTCTTTGAAGCTCGAAAAATTACAGTTCAAATTTATTAAGTCGATACAGTTTAGTTGTGGACGTATGGGAATATGCGTCTTATCTCTATTATCACTCATACTCATGTCCATACTTCACACACATGTATATCTGTAAATATTATACATAATTTAGAAACTTTAAGAGAAAATATTCATTAGATTCACGAATTGTTATGTGAGTACACATAAAACTGATTTTGAATGCTTATTCGATACATGTCCGTCATTTTCATTTTGTTGCACAATCCACATCATAGAGCTCGCCATATTTGCGTAATCATTATCATAAAAATCGATGCCATATTCGCGTTTTGATTGTTCCTGTAGATTCTGCAAATGTTTTAACGGATTTTGTTCATAGAGGCTTAAGAATATTCGAGCGTATATGCAAAGTGCTTCTCCATCACAAAACGTGCATAACTGAGGTACAAGAGTCCTTTCAGTGCACCACCAACCTCTCACTTCACCTTTCGACCATGTGCGAGGTGATGTTTTCGGTACACAATATTCAATATTAGATTCAGGAATCTTTGCTCGTAATGAGTTATTATCTTTCTTTACCATAGATGGTATAAAGACTTCATGTGAAGAGTGACCCATCTGTGTCTGCAATGGTTCCGTAACCGCTAGTGGGTGGTTACGTGCGGCTATGTATGTAGCGAGACGAGTAATTCTTTCAGCAAATGGTTTTCTGCCGAACTTAACATGCACTCCTGTGAGATGAATATCAAGCCAAGGTTCTGCCTGATAATCTTCATCAATATATAGAGCAATGATTGGAATTTTTAGTTTTATAGCATAAGTAGCTTCAACACGACATGAGTCGCTTTTAGTACAGTAGTTTTCGGAGACAACAATCAATACCGTGCTTGCATTCTTTATGGCTATTGCTATTTCTTCCCAACAGTCGTTCGATAAACAATGTCCATCCTCATCGATCCAAACTGAAATGGAATGTTCTTTGAGAGCAGCGACAACTGATCTACAGAAACTTGCATCTTTATGTGAATAAGACATCATTGGAATTTTCTTGACAGGTGTGTTGACAACTGTATTATCATTTGAGATAGATATTTTGAATTTATCAAGGTAGACCAATATTCCATCAGCAGCAGCTTTGATACTCATCAAGTTATTTCTCAAAGATGAAGGAATGCATGTTTCACTGTTTGAAGTTGATGAATTTGAAGCTTCCGAAATAGTTTTTATGAATCTTTGATTTTCTTTGAGTTCTTGTTGAACAGATTGATGAAATGCAAAACTACATAAAATGTTGTATAATGCTAGTCGAATAAGATGTTTCACGAATAAGTCGTTAACGGAAAGTACATCATGTTTGTATAAGAGTTCAATAAAGAATGCAAGACCACCTATTTCATTATTATTTAATAGATATGTTGCCACATTATCATTAACAAGAAGTTTGGCGAGTGGTACTAAGTACTCGTAAAGATGACCCGTGCTTGAACGTAAATTAGTTGAAGCATTTGCTTCACGAATTTTTGTGAGTAAATAATCAATTGCCGGCTTAACAAACGTTAGAGTCTTGAGTTGATCTGTCGTTGATATCATTGCATAGATTCGCGGATAAAATGATGAAGTAAAGTGATTTTTTCCCAATCTATTAGCTAAAGCATTTTCAGATATTTCTAAAGCATTGATGGCACAAGCATTGTTCAATGCAATGACACCTTCTTCACATTGACTAACATTACTCATTGCAACAATAAGTGAGTCAAGTGGATCAGATGACATATTACGTTTACTAATCATATTTAGCCATTCGACAAGTTTTGCTGGAAAACCAAAATAGATTACCGTAGGTAGTAAACTTTTACTATCCGACATCACAACGATAAGAGAGAGAATAGCCTGGATACATTCGTTTCTTGCTGCATCTACCTTTGTGTCAGTGAAAAAATGATCAACACATGTAATAATTTTATGGAACACAGCATCATATCGTTCTTCGTGTAAAGACTTGTGAGTTGTGTAATCGGATAAATTTAGATGCTCCATACGTCGACTGTCTGCCCAAACAACGATTTTAGCTAATTTCAAAAATATTTTAACATAGAACTTGATAATAGTCTCTGCATCAATTTCCGTGAGATATGCAGAGAACTCATCTGTGCTCAAACCATCCATTGCTACCGTATAATACTCTTTTACTGACAGAGTTTCATTTTCAATTAATTCACCGAGTTTCGAACAAATTATGTTCCAAATTTGAATCATAATAGTCATAAAGAGTGAGTACCTGGGTAGTGAAGACGAGAACGTAATAGAAATTCTACAAAAGCGAATAAATATACCGGGCAATTGATGTTTTCGTATGTATTCATTTGATGTTAGTCTATTTTTAATAGCTGGGTTAGTCAGATAGTCTTTCAAGGTAGATAATATATTGTTAATTTCATTTGTATCAGAGTTTTGCTCAGGTAAACTTGTACATAAATCAAGACGGTCAAGTAATTCATTGATTTTCATTATATCTGCATTTTTTTCAGTATTATCGTTGCACTTGTCTTGAAGCGGATTCATTATTGTAGCTTTGTAATGGAGGTAGCCTTCTGAGTTTGTAATGGTTACGTATGAGTTGTGTTTTTTTCTTTTCACTATGACATTTATTTCATTTTTTGCGTTTCTAGGTAAACAGAAAAGAACAAAAAAGAGAAAAGAAAAAGGTAATTATGTGGTTGCTCAAGAATACGAAACTATAGTCAAAGTCATGTCGTATGAAAAAATGAAAGCGAAGGATGCAATTGCAGGGTGTTTCATAAATTGTGAACCTCATGAAATTAGTTTATACACAGGCAGTAGTTAATTTTTAACTGAATGTATGCATATGTAGTTTGAATACTCGGATGTCGTTTCAAATGGCTCAATTTTTGATGACATCTTCTCGTATGGTAATATTTATATAAGAATGCCATTGTAAATTTTTCGAAATCAAGCAACAACATGTTCTTATTGATGAAAAGGCAAGTATTACTGTTGATAAAAAGACATATTAAAGGGCTTATATAAAGAATTTCATTGAACTATGACGTATTTGTCTTTTACTATTTATTACTAATTCTCGAAGTCATACTTTCTCAGTGTCACTCTATAATAGTTTAGATATTCAAAACCATCTTGTACATACGATATTCAATAACTATATAAAAAATATGAAGGACACTGTTTTTGGTTAAGAAACATCTATAAAGGTTCTAAAAAACATTTGCAACGGTACCTCACATTCTTCTATAGCTTAATGCACCTTTTATATCATTTATCACAAAAAAGATAAGTAATCTTCTGCAGAAACTTTTAGAAACTAAAATAAAAATCTACTTCATCACAACTTATTCATTATCTCGACCAAAATGAAAAGCGAGTAGTACACATTGATAAAGTCATTACCATCGGCACGTGGCGTGATCAACACTCCTAGTGAAAGAAATAGTGGAAAGCGTTCTGAACTCGTCAAGAACGTTTATTTGGCTAAAAGAAAGAGTTCCATCTGTCTGAAACACTTGCTGTATCTTTCCAATATAGAGTTGTGAAGAATATATATCATAATTTCTGAAGCGTCTTCTTTCCTTAAAAAGAAGGCTCTCACATTTTCGGAATGTTTTTCAATTTATAATAATGAATAGTGAATCTTACCTTTGTAAGAAAGTATTCTCACTAGGAAACCGTTGCAAATGATAAAAAACTTTAGAAATGGGCGTTTATTCATTATGTAGCGCATATCGAGACTTGGTAAAGTTCAGAATGAATGCTTCTCTCGAGTATTCTCTCTGAAGTTACACTCAACTTATAAAATATTTGACATCTATCAAAGTAAATCATAAAAAGCTTGAAGTCTGGAATTTTTATTTGAAATTTTGCTTTAGAAGATATTCCACTGTTATTAGGATGTACTGGAAATCTTAAACAGAACAAACGCTTATATTTGGGGATATAGCACTCCCAAAACACTTTAAATTTCATGATTTATTGAACACAAAACAAGCATTTAGGTAGTCGGATATAACTTGAACAGAAAGATTCAAAAGAACAATTTATTCAAAACTTTGTCTAGTCTCAATATATCCTGCATAATAAAGAGTCTCATCTCTAAAGCTTTCTATCACTCACAACAATTTCTTAGACAATCTTTATCATAAAAACGTGGCAAAAAAAACGAATTTTCATACTCCCTGAAATCTCTCCTAATGCCTTTTTCTATACTAATGAGAATCGATCCCATTTACCTTATATCACTTTCTCTACTTTGAATTCATTCCTTCAGTTTCTACACTTTCTAAGTTCTAACTAAAGATTTTACCTGGAACAGCTACTCGATGAAGCACTGGGCTACTTGAACAAAATTATTTCAGAGTGAAAATAGTATAAATTCAATGGAGCACGACATCAAAAAAGACATCTATTCAGAATACTGTTGGTGGAATATTTTCTTTTTTAATTAAATAGATTGTTTTCATTCGCATCTAATGAACAGATGATTAGAACTACGACTGTTAATTTAGTTTTACTTTATTAAATTAAGATAATGATGGAATTTAGGATAAGAGTGTGGAGAGTAATCATGTCTATGTCTACACACACTGAAATTGCTTAGTTTCGAAAGCAAAATGTCAAAAATTAGAAATCCTTGTAAGTCTCACATGAAAAAGTTTTTTCTAAGTTTTGATCGATAGAATGCAATATCTCACGCATGCGCATTAGAGATTGACGATTTCAAGAAATACCTGAAGCTAGAATCAAAAGTTTCGCTGGGATATGCTTAGTGAAAACAGAAAAAAAGCGAATTCAATATCGGTTCCTAGACAAGTAGAAATTCATATAACCCTTAATATTTATAATGCTAGCATCATTTATTTAGTCCGTCATTTGCCATGCACTCTAATATTAAAAAGTAAAGAAAAACTGTTTTGAAGTCGGTCTTGGGATACCTTTTGACAAGTAACATAGAACAATACTTATCCCTTAGTTTGGCTGGTTCTTCTTAAGGAACTTATGCTTTATTTTTAGTTGTCTTCAAAAAGTCAAGAAAGGGTGTAGATATGGATGAAGAGAAAAATGATATTAACATTCCCTCGTACACTCTCAAGAGGATAACAAAAGAATAATTTCTAAAGCACGAATAAAAACTTTTTTATGCGCCATAAGTTAGTTAGTTTGTTGATTTCAATTTGATAATTCTATCTAATCTTAGGTTGTGAATATTCTAAAAACCAAATAAAAAATTTTTATTTAAAAGAAAAAATATGAAAAACAAACAAATGCTAAAAAAGTAATTGTTTCAGATGAATACATAAGGTTAACGTTTAAATACAGATATTCGATAATAATGCGAATAAAAAAAAAAAATTAGTTTGATGAAATAATATTTTTGAATTGAAGCATAACTTTCGATGAATTAGCTTTAGCCGGTAATCGAACAAAAATTTCTCGTTTAGCTGATAAATTTCCTTGATTTAATTTTAATTCATCGACTTGTTCACGAATTTGACTTCCATTAATAGGCAATCGATAAAGAGTGCCAACCAAAGGAAATATTTCATTAGGTTTAAGTACATCTTTACGATTTGATGGATCTGTGTCATTTTTAATTGCTTCTCTAAAGAGATTAATTTCTTCTTCATAGTTTCGCATTATTTGTTCAAGATTATGAATAATATCATTATTTTGACCTCCGGAATTTTTTTTCATTTGTTCTTCTCGTATAAAATGCCTCAGATATTCTAAAATATCGTCATTTATTGGAAGAATTGCATTTGCATGAAGAAATTTTGCAAGTTTTTTATAAACATTTTCAATCTCAGTTTTTTCAAAACGTAAATCACGAAGCCTTTGATCAATATCACTTAATGAAGATGATTTATTAAGGCAAGTTAATTGTGTTTCATATTCATATGTTATATGTTGATGTTTTTTCCATGAACAACCACATTTTCGACACATACCTACAATATTATATTTTTAACATATATTCCTAGATAAGATTTCTTACGGGATTAAAATGACGAAAACGATGGAAATAACCACACTAATGAAAATACTCATCAAGCGAGTACGACGTTCTATCCTGAGTACTCAAATTACTCGCAAATAATACTCGACCAACTTTATGTGTTTATAGTTTTTAAATACTCTGTTGCGTATTCGAATGATTGTTCTTTTTTTTCAGATTTTTCGATAAGTAAATAGATAAGTAGGAAATTTGCTATTCATGTTCGTTTTATCTGCACAATATTTATTAAACGCTATATTCTCTCGTCTTTTTGTATTTTTAATAAAATATACTAGATGATGAAAAGGTGAAATGCAAAATACGATTATTTATTATGTCGTACCCTATTATTCTTTATTTCTCTTTACTTTTATTTACTGTTTTCAATCTGGTTTTTTTTAGTACTCGTACTTTATGAGGGAAAAATAAAGAACTCTGCATCCGTGCGTTACTGAAGAAATTTGAATACTTTGTCGATTTTTATATAATAAAAATGCTTTTTGTGTGAAAGTACAAACAGAGTCTATGTTCGATGAAATATCCACTAGAAAAGAAATCGTCTAAGTGTGCCACCAGTAACTCAATCTCATTGTCAATAATTTTGTTTTAACGGTAATGGTAAAGATTTCGATGTTCATATTGTTTGTGTTGAAGAAACCTCAAGATAAAGCAACACTTGTGATTCTTATAGTGATTATTCTTCTTAAATTCTGATTGTTTATGGAAATGTTTTTTCGTCTTCATTTTGTCTTCAAATCAACCGAATGTGCAGAGTTTCCGAAAATTTGGCATCTGTATAAACTACAGACATCAATTATTGACTGAGTTTTCTATATATTTATATATATATTGTCTAAAGTGTGTATGTCTGTACCCAGTCGAAAACCTTGAAGCTTAAAACCAAAGGCCAAAACTAATATATTGATTGTTAAAGCTTCAAATCGAATATTAGACTTTTGGATTTAGGGTGACATTTGCCCTATAGTTTTTAACTGGCCACAGACGTGCACACTTTCAACATTATATATATGGGAGTGATCAGTCTGACCGGACACCTCAATTCATTTTTTTGTACACGCTATTTCTATAATGTATCAGAAAAATACAAACGAGATATAGACTGCTTATTCCTGGCGGATGGCCAGCATTGTACGGATACTATAACTGGTAAAAAAAATCGTATTTTTCTGATATACTATAGTAGCTACATGTACAAAAAAGATTTGGAATATTCTGCCAGGTTGATTACTCCCATATATATATATGGCTCGGCTTAGAATCGATGTCCATGGCTGCTCGTGTTGATCTCAAACAAGTATTTCCAATGAAAAACGAAACGGGAAGTCGAGAATAGGTGTCCGCAGTTTATACAAGTTCTCCTGTACAAGAAGCAGTTCATCAACGATCAATTGGTATAAAAAGTGAGCAGGTTTATGGATACATACTTCATCAAGATAAATTCATACATATGAAGGAAAAACTAGAGAAAATATATACGAATTTGTATATATATCATTGACTGTTTTTGCACGTCGATTTCGATCGAAATAGATAATTTCTCAGAGAGATATTTCAATTCTCCTTATGAATAATAGTGTTTTGCTAGAAACTTATCATTAGACACAAATGAAACATAACTTGAATCTACCTCAGTCTTTTCAGTTCTGTATGGATATCTGGGTCTGAGTACTCGCTTACTTGACATTCACACCCTTGCTAGGCTTGCGGAGAGGAGCGATAACTCAGGAGGCTGATTGGAGAATTTTTGCTAAAATTGACCAGATTTTTGTAGCAGGCTAGTCAAATATTTCTTGTGAATTAGTACACAAAACAACAGATAAAACGCTGGAACTTCTCTGAAGGAAAGTGAAAATTTCTTCAGATTGGAAGAGGAAGTCACCTTCTCCGCTCGTTACATTCCGACTTAGTTATAATCAAAATATGAAGCTGAATGACTTCAATTATTTCGAACGACTCATTCATGAGTAATAGAATAATAATCATCATGAAATTAAGAATGAGAAAATCTTGTTACCTGTATGATAATGCATAATTTCACATTCTCTCATTCTTAGATCATCAATAGTTTCTTGTACAACACCTTTCAAATAACACTCTTCATGACATTTGGATATGTACTCAATTTTTGTTTGATTATTAACAGTAATGGATCGACAACATTTCTCATTAGTACATACAGTCCTTGGATGGTCTAATCTACGAATTGTAACTTGATTTTGTGGTATACCTTGAGAAGCTATTTGGGGATTTTTAAGAACATTTTCTTTATGTTGTTGAGCTAGTTGTATATCTTGTTGAATGAGTCTAGTTGTTTCAGCTATTGGACGTGTAAGTTTTCTAATTAATTGTTCAGCTTCATTAAGAGAAAGTGCATTACTAACAGCATGAAGTGGACATGTAACAATACGTGACATAAGATTAGAATATTCTTTAACACTATGATCCCAACTTCTTTGATAACTTAATATTTGTTCATTATTTAATTGAATCCCATTTCGTCGTAATGCTAAATATCGAAATGGTTCATTATCTAATAAAAAAGTGTTTTCTCTTGTAAAAGGTACATCAACATTATGTTTTTCTTTATGTTGTTGTAAAAGTTCTTTAAGAATTGTTGATGTTGTTCCAGGTTTAAAAAATGTTGTACGAGCATTTGTAAAAATAAATATAATGTTATCACGTGCACTTACATGTAAATGTCGAAGAAGTTCATTAACACAAAATCTAAAAAGTATCGTTAAACGTTCTTCATTTGGCTTAAATAAAATACAAATTGCATTTAAATGTTCATATTGAGAAATAAATGTTAAAATTTCTTGAAAATTTTTAGTATCTTGTTCAAGACCACGTGTATCTCCGATTCCTGGTGCATCAATTATTCGCAAATTTCTATTACCAACGGGAAAAATAAAACTTTGACATTGTTTTGTACATGAGTGACCAATATCGTTGGCATTTTCCGACTCACTTATTTGTCCAATCTTAATATGTTTTTCTTCAAAAGTATCATCATCAGTATAACAAAATGAAGATGGTATAATAGCTTGTATTTGATCATTAACGGCTTCATCTAATGTATCATTACAAAAATAATTTGCTAAACCATTTATAAATGTTGATTTTCCAACACCTGTTTGTCCCAATAATAAAACATTTATTTCAGTTGATGGATCACAATGTGGATTTCCTTCTATCATCATTGGTTCGTGTCTTCTTGCCATTATTTATTAGATAAAAATAAAAGATTTTTTTGTAAAGAAACAATTTTTTTGGCAGTAACTTATGTTTGAGATCAACAATAATAAGAAAAAAAATATGACGACAAAAGTCGTAATAGTGTTGTAAGACTTTTCTTTCTTTCTTTTTCTGATTCATACTGATATTGACATATATAAAATGTGTCAAAACATTAACAATTCTATTGAAGTTTTGTTCTTTTTTTCCAAAAAAAATCTAATGATTGTAATTTTTCATAAATTAATTATTTTGACGATAAGAATTAGTTAAGATTTCTATTATTGAAAACTTTAAAACCTACTCTCAATTTATTGCTTTGTTTTAGACGAGTATGGAAAATTTTGCTAGTGTACGAATGTGCTTTCTATCTGAAAAAATCCAATACATAAAAACATGAGTCATACAAAAAAAAAAGTAAAAAATGTCCTCTTTTCTTTCTGTCAACAATCTACGTCAGACAGAAGAACCAAAAAAAAAAGAATTTTCCAATTTGAGCAGTTTTGTTGCACAACCCATATGATGAAAATTGCTCCAATTTTGGTGATTAATCGTGATCAATCAAGCACTTAGATATTATAATTAATGACGAATAATCGACGGTTTTCTCACAAACTTCAATAGTGATTATCATTATATAAAAACGAATATTTTTTTTCTTCTAAGTAGACCATTTGATCATCTCAGTGAACGGTAAACATTATTTAGCTAAAAACAACTTTGTTTTCTCCTCTTTAGGTTATCCCAGTGATGAAAAAACGCTAGAAGTCATTGTCCCTTGCAAAACATTGCTCTTAATTCTTTTCTAGCAGAAAAAGCTTAAAAATGAACTGATACTACGTCTAATGAGCTTCTAAATACGTTTTATAAACATGATCGATCCTCACATAAAAATCCTAGATCCTTCACTGGATCATCTGACCATCTTAATGTACAGTAAGTCTTATTTTTATTAAAAATAACTTTTTTCTATTATTGACTGGGATGAAAAGATTGAAATCGTATCTTCTTATTCACAATCAATATGTATCCGCACGATTTGTGATTTTCTGTAAAAATCGACAAAAGTCACCAGTTTAGACGATTAATAGTGACAAAAATCGCTAATTTCTGGAAGGTTTTGATGACATTGCCATATTTCAAACATGCGAATTCAAATTTCGATCATTTATGATTTGTCATTGATAAAATAGTAAAAAGTTCTTATTAGTCAAATTGACTGAAAACATGAAGGTATGACTGAAGAGAAGACGTACACTCTTTGGATTATTCCTCATTCTAACAAATGCATTTGAACACTCGTAGAAGTCAAAATCTTATAATTCAAGTTACTGCCAAGTTGGAGAAAGCCTTATGCCAGGAGATACCTTGATATCACCATTTTCATAATTGTCCCATATTTATATAAAATAATTTCGGTAGCTTTTCTAGAGTTTTTCATGTAACTTTTCGAACATCAACGAATAAAAATATATTCAATCAACTGCCATTTCATTTAAATTGGAACGATTTGAATTTTAGTTTTTTGTTTCTTGTACTCAACGAGACAACTCGAAAAAGTTCGTAATTATTAACAGTGTGCCTGTGAAAGTTAAACGTACTTTATCAGATTTTGAATAATTCAATATGCCATTATTACTATTCGAAGAGGCAAAGTTGAATCATGTTTCAATAAAAAATTCTAATTGATTTAATGATTAGTCAAAATAATGAATCTTTGTTCGGCGTTTCTAAATGAGTATTCTGATAATTTTCTTTTTTTAATGAATATACTTTATATTAGTTTTCGCTTTATGTAAGCAATTTTTTTGCTATTGATCTTACATGTTAAGACTTAAAATAGAAGTAGATTTGTATCGAATTATTTTGATTGAAATGACTCGTTGTTTCACAATGTAGCAAGCTCTTTTCGGACAACGTAAACCAATTATTATTTAAGAAGGAAATAAAATGTTGTAGTATGTTAAAAAGAAAACTGTTCGTATTGAAATGAAATAACAAAAGATAATAGTGTAAATTCTCCACATATCATATACAAGTATGCAGATGCAAACATTTTAATTAAACTATTGGCAATATTTTTTACTCTATTATGCGGATATATTTTTCAAAATAAGTTATAAGGGTTTGTGTTAGAGACCTGCGCTGAATTCTGAAACTCGATTTCGACTCCGACTTCGATTCCGGCTGGGTCGAAGTCAATACAAATTATAGAAACTCCAAAAACCCCATTGCATCCTTTCTTTTCTTGTGCGATATCTTTTTCCCAATCATAACTCCTTGTTAATTAGAACTTGTAATCCACGAGCTCAGTAATACCAAACATGAAAATACGAAAACAAAACAAAAAACATCCATATTAGATTAACTTTTACAACTAACGACTGCGAAAAAAAGATCAGCGCCATTTAATATCTCTACATTTGCCATTCGCTACATTTTCATCTTCTTTACATGCTTTTGTAACTACTATTTCGCTTGATTATCCTGACATAATTCAAAGTGGAACGAAATCTGATCTTTTTATTCGGGTCTTCTGAGTTTGACGAAATTCTTTCAATAAAACTAGGTTTTTTTTATAAAACATATGCTGATTACGCTTTTCATCATCAAAATTTGTTCTACGCTCGCCGATACTGTTTTTCGATTAGGAGAAACGGTGTTAATCATGGTATTTGACGTTGATATTGCAAAGATTTTCCTAGCAGTTGAAAATAAAGTTGGAAATAAATGCTGTCCTTTATGCCAAATATTCAAAATGTCAATATCTTCTTTATCATCATTCTTAGCAAAGTGAAAATCTTGACTTGATTAGAAAAAAAATTCGGAGTTTTTTAGGAGTCGAAGTCGGGGCTCGAATTGTAAAAAAACTTTCAAAATGGAGTTGGGATCGAAGCTATAAAAACGTGACTCCATAAGTCTCTAGTTTGTGAATAAGTTGAACGAAAACTCTCAAACAATGACCTTCCCCCTACATTCTGCTCTATTTATAATAGAGGCGACTTAAGTCTAAATGATTATCTTTCTTCATCTTCACAATGCAATGAAATCGATAAATAACTCCGATTTATTGTCTAAACCTATTCATTGATACATCTAATGCACATATGTATATGTAAAGAGTGGCAATATATATTGAATTCTTTTTCTGTTGCAAAAAACACAGCTTCACATATGATGCTAATATGATTGATATGATTTTCATTGGTTGATGCATATCTAAATCCCGTATGAGCTATTATGCGGTGTATACTTGATCAACAAAAATCATGATTCATAGAAATCAATCGTTTCGATTTTAGCTGCTATTTTTAGCAACTGTTTATCGTTGAAATCATAAAAAAGTAGAATTTCAACTTTCAGAGAAATCTAATTAAACATCGTTTTTACGGTGATTTTTTATGAAATCACAAACATCAAGATGATTTTCACGACATAAGCTTATAATTTAAATTTCGAATATGTACGTCATAGCCATATTAGCATTTTATCCTGTATGACAAAAAGCATTGTTACCTTCGAATACATATTTTGTTTGACAACTATGATTATATCTCGTAATGACGAAGCAGCTTTTGTCTGTTCCTTTTGCATGAGCAAATATATAACTCATAGTAAACTGCTCGATTGTCGACGTGAAATTTGTGTATTAGATAAAATAACGCATACTGATACACAATTAGGCCAGATAAAGTAATGCTTGGTTGATTCTCTCCTCACTGCTAGCTCTCGTTGATTTCTACTTATGTATATGCATTATACCCTTATAAACAATACATTTTTCTTTTTAATCAACAACGTGCTCACCTTAACACATAAATAATGGCCAAGAGAGAATCAAGTAAACTACCAACTGCTCTATATATCATGAATCGTCCTGATTATGATAGATCAGTTCGTGAAAATTCAGCAGGTATTATTATTCATTTCAAAAAAGAAGATTAATCAGTGTTTTTTTGTTTGGAAACAGTTTTTGATAAGAACAAGATAGAGAGCTGTAGTTTTCATCATTAGAAAAAAATAACGATATTTTGTATCACATGAAACAAATTTTTCTTCTATCTTAGTTAAGAGTTTCTATTGATTTCTTGTTTCAAACATTCAGCTAGTTACATGAGGTGATTAAGCAAAACTTTATGGCAATCTAATGAAAAAATCAAAGTTTATTCCTATTTTTCACGAAAAAAATTGCATAGAAGCTCATAGTGGAGTGTCTGTAACTTCTGAATGAATGAAGTTAATACTCTTGATCGTGCACAATTTGTTTTTGAATTTCTTAATTTAAGGTTTAAAGATACTTTAGAATATCGAAAATTCATTGTAGTGACCAGATGCGGTCCATTAGTTTCCAAAAAGTTTGACTCTAAACTGTCAAAAAAACTTTCTAGAAAGATCTGTAATATATAATTCGATGCACCATTAACATCACTTCCTCGCTGTACAAACTACAGTTCTCCATCAGGTTCTTATTGAAAACATTATTCGAAACACACTCAGAAATTCTTTCTTTTTTCGAAATAGTTGGATTAAAATTGAGCTTTTTGATAACATTTCATTCTAGAAAGGATCCGCTCCGTCGAACTTAAACCCATATTTAGTAGCCAACTAAACCTTTCATCAGTTGGATATCAGCCAACACAACAATCTTCGCACGGTCAAGAGTTTAAGTCATACATGGATTATCAAAACGGGCACAATTATTTACTAGTGAAACAACTTAGAACGAAACAAATCCCTTATGCATACAATTATGATCAGTATCCATTAGCAAACTATCATATAGCTTCGTCCTATGACAATTTCATACATCTCAATCGATCAAAAGAACAAATATCTGGTAAGGCAAAGTATACCATAAAAAGAGTACCGAATGAATTAGATGCTTCTAACAACAATATTACTTTTGAACTAGACACAAGAAAAAGGTCGCAACCACTCAATATTGCTCAAGAAACAACAAACTATTTTCAATCAATACAACACCCTTCAGGAGCATTGTTGCAAAAAACACTAGAAAGCCGTCCTTCACAACAGACATCAATAATAACAAATGCTAATTTTAATCCTATGGAAAAAACTAATATTTCTCATATACTTCATCAACTTAAACAAGATTATCTTAACACTGCTCAATCCTATGTGTCCAGTGTGAATTTTGGAAAGAATTATGATAATGATCAACTTTTAGCTGATATCGGATCAGTGACAATAGCAACGACTCAAACAGGTTCTTTTCTATTGTTGACTTTAGAAAAAAATATCATTCATTTTCAATCGAAGGTTATCCAAGACAAACTGAGCGCACATATCATCCGCAAGTACCAGCACGTCGATACATGAATACAAATGGCTTTAACTCATATAAAAAAAAACATTCGAAAAATTCGTCGCCTGATGATCAATATTCATCAGTGAAGAGAAGAAAACACAAAACACGACATCGTGTTCAGCCATCATCAACTATTGGTAAGACAAAAAAATAAATAAAGTCAGCAGTATTTTTATTGTCACATTGAGCTGTTTCAGAATCATCCAATACAATGGATAGGCAGGTCAAAACAGACGGTGAGTAAATCACATGAAATCACTAAAGAAAACTTGCAGAAGTATTCATTTTGGCTAATCTCCTAACGCTGGAACTGCAGTTTCTTCACATTTACATCACAGAGTTAGCCCATAGCAGATATACAAATAGACTTTTGATTTCAGTAAATGTATTGTATATCTTACATTATAGAATCTGACCATCTTCTCTCTGTCACTTATTGATTGAAAGACATAAAAAAAAATAATCGATAAAAGCCATACTTTTCTGGATAAGATTGAAAATTTCAATCTCATTTCATAATTCTTTGTTTTCTAGAGTTCATATTTTAGTGACGTGTTTCATCCTCCGCTAATACTTGTAGTTTTCATTAATAACTCTTCTGGCTCTTCTCTTTAAGCTTTTGATCCTTTTTAGGCTTTTTCATGTTTAGTAGATCAATCGCTCTAAGATCCATCGCAGAATTTCCTAAATAACATGAAGATCGAAGATACTTTCAACAATTTATAGACATCTATTTTCAATAATCGTTGAGTAATTATCTGTGTATCACAATAGAGACTGAAAGAAAGACTTGTTTTTTTTTCAAAAGATTGATATGGCACTACTCATAGTAAATACCTGAGGAATTGTTCGATAAATCTGCTATAAGATAACATTTCTTTGAAAATAAAGAATTCCATTCAAGTAGTACTTAGAAATGCAAATATCTCTAGATATAAATAAATTTTACCAAATATTGAGACCAATTGAGAAAAATCAAAAAGAGTTTTCAAGGTCAAACGAAGATTTTTAACGTAATCAATGCCAAGAAGCTAGAACTTTTGATCGAATTTGCTCGTTTTTCTCTTATATCAATTGTTCGAACTTCAAAATTTGTTCATTTTTGTTTTTATTCTACCCTTTCTCTATGGATGATTGTTTAGTTATCACATGGGTGAGATTCAAATTTGATTTGATGATAAATAAATGTCTCTAAGTGAACGTCTATTTTCGATATCTAAAGGACATTTGCGATCTACATTTAACAGATCATGAGAAAGACATTGCTATTGATATAAGTTCATCTAATTATAGAAAATATGTGTATCATAGAAGTGGGATAATAGAGTATTTGAATTCATTCGTTTCCATTATAGACAATCAATATCAAGCAAATGATCCCATGATGCATCAGGTTCAATTCAATTCCTATCATTCAACCAACCCAAATGAAGCTGATCTATTAAACCATGACAACTATCAACATGTAATCTTAATTAATTTTCTTTGCGACATATTTAAGTTCATATTTTGTAGAATGAAGTGAAACAGGATCAAAACACATCTGGTGAAGCCAATGTGGTAATGGCGGCGATAACTAATACAGATCAAGAAGAGTAAGTATGATGAAATAATCTATAGATACTGTTTCGTTATGATTCATTGACCAGTACGAATGAGTTTGTTTATCTAAACTTTCAATGAATACTTAGTTTACTCATTCAAAACTTCTATCAACTCAATAGGTCTGTTTATTAATAAGGAGAAATTCATATCCGAGAGTTTTCAAGTGTAGTTCAATCGCTCGACAGTCAATTACTTTATTGAATCATATTTGAATGAAACTACAATTATATTGAAATTCATGACTAGCAGCTTTTGTTAGAACCGTTCGTGTGTCTGGAAAATGACTACACAAGGAAATCTCGAACATTAAAAAAGAACAAAACTTCAGATATCTCTAGTGTATGTCATTCTCGCTTTTGACTTTGTCATCAGCATTTTGTTTCAAGATTTTGCAACCTTTTCGGAGAAACAATCTCCATTCCTAGAACTTGTAAAATTTTCCGTTTGGAAAATAAAAAATGTATTTGCTTGTGTTTACAATTCTAGTGAAATTTTTATACCAACACGTGAATGTGCCGTATGTTACATCGAGCAACCTGAAGATGAGTTTTATCCTGCATTTAGTGAAACATGTCAACATATTTACCGATATGTGTGCAATTCCTGTACATATTATAATACTCAAGTTATTCTCGAGAATACTATTAGTAATGAAGTGTCGTGTCCTGAGCCAGACTGTCTAGCAAATTGGAATTTAGAAGACATTTGTCAAGTGCTCTTGATGGCTAGTGATGATTTATCATTGAACGAATATGATGCTTCTCTAATCAGACGATTCCTTGGAAACGATGATAAATTCTTTTGGTGTGCTCATGAATGTGGTTTCGGTCAGTATGAGGATGGAGGATCAACTGAAAACTCAAAAATTACTTGCATCGTATGCGAACAAGATACATGTGCGTATCATCGTGTTAAATGGCATGAAGGCATGACTTGTGATTTATATGATCGAGTTTACCTACAGACTGATGCAGAGACACGCAAATGGATGAAAAATAATTCGAAAAAATGTCCTGGATGCCAGGCTAAGATTGAGAAAAATGATGGCTGTGATCAAATAACTTGTCCAAAATGCCGATGTATATTCTGTTGGGATTGTTTGATTCAGTATTCTTCATATAAGCATCACTCGCGTACTGCACATAAAATCAGTTGTAAACATCATCCACTCGGAAAAGTGGTGTCACCTCTTCGTTTGTTTAGGTTTCGAAAATATCGATGATCTTAAATTGCAACTGTCTTATCGAACTGACTTACCAATTACTCAAGCTGTTTTTCTTTTCAATCTAAAGTAAAGAGAAACTTTTTTACACATCAACTAATGATAACAATAAATAATGTTGTCAATATTTTGATAATAACTTTCATTGGCCGGATTTCTTGAAAGTCAATGTTAGTGTGTGAGTGAAAAGAAAACGTACATCCTCACCTGAATTGTATAGCCCGCTTATGGAACTATATCGATGTAAACAGATAATGATTATTGACAAAACACCCTTTTTGAAGTTGTCAGAGATTTTAAATAGATAAATCAGAGTTTTCCCTCCATTACAGTTAGGTTCGCTAAGTTTTATAAAAACTTGAGAAACAGCGAATCATGAAGCCGCAGTTAAAAATCAGATTACTGTTGTATTTGAAAGAGATTACAACGGCTACATTCAATACCGCACTTTTATGCTCAATACATTGCAACATACCACAGTTTTTTTCTAAATTTGTATTTGAGAATGATATACATTTTATATCTAGTTTTCTAATATACGACAAGAAATTTGAAGCTAAAACTTCTGTTAATTTTTCGCATTGGTGTCACTGCGGCAATATGTATCATGTTGGATGGTTTTAAATAATCGTTGAGTTGAATTTACCTTTATTCGACATTCTAACCATTTAGTTCAAATTCCGAAAATCATTTACATAATGAATAATTTAGTTCAGTGATTGTTTCAGATCTAGTATTTACTGTGTTAGAATTTTTACCATGAATTGATTGTTAGATAAATTTTTCAATCTTTAACTCATATTAAATTGGAATCGTCTTAGCACTTAATGACGCGATGTTGTGTCGTCATTGTTACAGTCCTACTATTCAATTAAAATTCATATTTTCTCATGTGATAAAATCGTCTGGATTTGTCAATTGACTGCAGTTTGTCAGCGATTGTTTTCCGATAAAATCAGTTACTCCTACTTGATATCGTATTTGAATAAATTGTAATTTTTTTCCGAAAATTGTTGAATGCTCAAGTTTTGTTCACAGTAAAATGTGCATCATATTAGATCGGCACACTGAATTCGTCTTAAACATCAATGGAACATGAAAATATCTGCTAACCGAGATCAAGTTTAAAGTTTCTTCTTGATCTCGTATCGGTCACAACTGAAGAATCTGGTCTTATCTAATTACCACTTGCCTACTCGGAACGCACAATATACAGAAGATAAATATCATGTTGACCATCAGTTGTTATAGTCTTAGACATCATCCGAGAATTTTACGGACAACAATTTGCGAAAAAGAATTTTTTAGCGACGTTTTTTTGTTTTAGTTTTGATATTCAATTCGCTACTGAATGAGCACAAATATAATATATATACAGAATTAGGGTAAATATGAGTATGGAGTGGTTGTGGGTATGGATAGGGATCTTCTGTTTACGTTAATCCATCCATCCACACATATCTTCCATCTTTCTCCAACATATATGTGACTTCTGTACCATCAAAGAGTTTATTCCATTGTTCTGTTCTTTTCTTTATGAATTATTGAAATATGTATCAACATGACGGAGTTATTATTGGAAAATGAAACAAATTCATTGTGAACTGATTAACTCATTATAATCTACTATCTAATTGATAAAGGGACCTTTTATTGACGACGATTATATCGATTAGAAATATCACATAGATTGTTTCAAAAGCGTCTTCCATAAAATATTTAATAGAACAACACTTTTTGATTGAACTATATTAGCTATTTTATTCCTCACAGATAAGTACTCTTGTCAATTTTTTTTTATTTGAATGCACAAAAGCAAGATTTCTATAGAGACATATTGTTTTTGGTCGCGGCACAATATCTTGGTAGTCTAGTGATCTGTAGAAGTCATTACACACGATCTGCTTTAGAATATCTGTAGTTTCGTCTGGTTTATGACACTTGAATTATTCGTTCGTTGAAATATTATTCGATGAACGTTTCTTTTCATATATCACAATAAAAAAGAGATTATTTGTGCCGATCTTTGATCATGATTATGTACTTCGTATGATCAATCCCTTTTTTTTAGAGTTGACAAATTATTATTTGATAAATGAGAAACCCATAAATCTCATAAATACTAAACCTAATACTAGTATGCGTTTTTACGTTGCCGTATGTATAAATAAATGCTCACAGAATAATTGTACAAGATCTATAAAATTTCATAATTACAAAAATTCAAAAGAGAATCGAAGGCGGTTAGAATAAAAATCTCAACATGGTGCTTTTCAGAATTCAGAATAAATCTGAATTTTTCTATTTCATTCCAAAGTGATAAGTTTTTCTAATACTTTTGAAATTTCTTCTTACGAATAAAAACTTCTGAATGATAAGTATTATACTAAACAAAGAATTCATCTATAAAGTTTAAACAATGGTAGACCTATACGTAATTGCTTATTTAGGTAGGAAACTTTTTCTATACACTATATTCTAATAATGATATCGTTTGTTTCTTAATTCTTTTATATATTAGTCTTTTTGCCAGATGCATTGTTGTTGAAATAATAATAACAAAGAAAAGATTAAAATGATTACTTCTTTAACATCTGCTTTACTTCCTGTAGACTGTGGAGTGCAGATGCAAGCGTAGGTCTTCTATTTACCTCACTCGTCTACACCCCTACAGCCTTAAGGTTTATTTTCCAAATCACTGTAGACAACCAATGTATGAACAATGTCATTCAATCAAAGTTCTATAAGTAAATGGTAAAAACAAAATACGTGTTTATAAGAATACGCGGTTAAAATATCCGAACACCATAAGTCGAGTCGCAAAATCGGATGCCTCGACTGGATGTCGACACAGTGGACAAGTGTTCTGTGTTCGCAAGACTTTCAACATACAATTGTGATGGAAAATATGTCTGGCTTCACAGGGCCATTCGGCATAATATTCACCATAGTTAAACTTTTCAAGACAAATAGTGCACGATGCTTCAAATAAATCATAATTGACTTGTCGTAAAGCCATCAAACGAAATTGAGCGATGAAACTAGGTGATGCCGGAATCAGACGATTCCATATAAATTCGGAATCATTTCGATAAGCAGCTAATTGGCGTTGTTCTTCCTCAATAATGAAAGCAGCAAGACGACGTTTATTTTCTTCTTCCTGTTGTCGACGATCTTGCTCATTTTGGAAACGTTCCCGTTCGTAGTAACTAGAATGGAAAGGAAAAGATATTCTATAGCTCGACAAACAGAAATAGAACTTACGAGTATCGATACTTTGTATTAATACGCATTAGTCTTTGATGAAGCCACTCAGCTCCGTGCTTGTCTGAGACAAAACGAATTGTTGGTAAAGACAACCATACGTTTCGATCATCGCACTTCATTACAATTACATTTTCATCAATTTGGATTATATTTGACAAAAGAACAATAGTGAGCGGCTCGTGCACATAGAACTGACGCAAAATGGAAGCATCATACTCGTTCCAATCAATATTACATATAATAAGATATCGATCTTGCACCAGGAATAATCGATCATAATAGTTATACTCGTGAGGTATATTTAAGAGAAGATCGTTTAATTGCTGTAAAGAACTAATTTGTAATTGACTCAATTGTTTTTTAAGGGAAGGGTAAATACGTAGAGGTGGCCGATAGAATATATGAAATAGATATACCAGAAAATAGATGCAAGCTTTCCCGAAAAGCCAACCGAATAAGAGACCTCCAAGGAGAAAAGTTTTATAAGGATAGTATGGCGAAGAAGCATCCAATGCCACATCCAATTGCTGAAATTTGATCGCATGGCTCGAGTTGATAGCATAAGCGTGTTCATCTTTAGGGAGGTAAAGATATCCAAGCAGGATACCACATTTAGTGATCACTTTCGTATTGAATGCAGTTGCATTTTGCGCATAAATTTCTTCGACTGTCCTAATATACATTGATTTTTCAGGCCATTGCATATATTCGTTAGGTGACACATCAAGTTGTCGAACAATGCATCTTAACGTCCGAATTTTAAGCGATCGAAAACGATACGAAAGATGACTGTGATAATGATTTTCATTGGCAGACGCTAATTTCACATAGAGTTTATTAGGATGAAGATTGACAACAATATTGAGCTCTTTAATTCTGTTGAATGTGTACAACAATCTTCCATATGGCGAATCACTTGAAAATACACTTAAAATATGCTTTGTGTCTTCTTCTATTTGATTTTCACCCAGTTCGACTTGCAAATATTCACGATGAAATGAAAACCAACTTGATTCAGTAAGATGTTCATCGAAATCCAAGTGATTGTATTTGTCCAAATGTTCAAGGAACTGATCAAGAGTCAAATGAAATGGACCCATTAATGCATTATAAACTCGAGTATGACATCCAAATAAATATAAGACACACATGCCTATCAACAAGTGACCAAAAGTATACTTAAAATGTGCACTGCGTTCGCGTTGTTCATCAAGTAAACGTTCAGTATGAATACGCACAAGCAAATTCGTCAATCGTGATGGATTCTTGCCTACGCTAAGAAGTCTGCGCTGCGCGCGTGACGGATGCATCAGAGTTACCTCTGAAAGAAAGATGCCAACAATCGGTAACAATAAATCAGTCTTCACAACTTTGAAACAATCTTATATACTGCATGGTGAAAATTTATCTGAAGGAAACTAATGATTCATGTCTCAAACGAGAGAGATACACATAGATGTTTTGGCAAAAAGATGTTTCATCATTTGCAACATACAGAATGAGTTAAAATTACATTGCAAATTGTTTTTGATTCTCAAGAATTATTGATTATTGCATGCGTTCTTTCATATTCCGCAAACAACTAGTATAATGAAGAAATTCTGTTGCGCGTATATTTTGTCACTGTTTTCGCCAAAGAAGAATTCAGTTTTACGTACGAGAGAAGAAGAAAAAAAGAAGTTGAAAGGTAAATAAAAAGAGCGAGAATTATTGACTTTTTCTTTTTCTTTTAGAACACTTAATCTCATCGAAAAACAGGTGTGAGTAGGTGTGCTAGAGAGAGAAGTTACATCTAGACCTAGATCCACACTAATAAGTAATAATTCTTAAGTTATTTTTAACCTAAAGTAATTGATTCATTCCTAAAAGAGATGATGAGCAACCTCAAGAGATTCTGCTTTTTTTACGCACAATTTTTTTACTTGCTATCCGATGATATTTTGATTTTAATGCCTTGTAAAAGAAAACGTGCCGTAGGAAGTAGCGAGTTGTATAGCTAAAAAGCTGAATATTATTCAATGAAACTAATTTTTTTTTTTTTTTTTTGCAAAGCGAAAACGAATGCAAGAGAAAAGAAAAAAGCTTGTTCGTCTCGAATGCAACCAATGCTGAAAAAAGGGTGCCTCTCGGCAGTATAATTCTTCCACAGCTGACTCATCGAAATTGAAATCATGATTTAAGAGTGAAGGTGTAGTAGAACTATAATAATGGTGATAGAATTCATCAGATGATTTGAAGAATTTAGGTAATGACAAGATTTCCGAGTAACCTTTTAGAAAAAATTACATTTATTTTATATTGAAAAGGAAAACTTCTAATGCGTAGCATTTTACTCGCTAGCCTTGAAACACAAGAATGACTGCCAAGAAAATTTTCAAACAACAATTGAAATAAAATAATTCGAGTTTAGTAGAAAGAAAACTAATTACCACTTTCTATATTGCTTTCAATCGATCATTTCCATATGATATTGTTTGAACCAGATGAAAGAAAAAACAGCAAATCAAATACAATAAAAATATGTTCGACGATATAATTCAAATATTGCAATTGACAAATCATATGGAATCCAAAAATCATTTACAAAAAAAGAAAAAAGGCATGAGAAGAATTTTGAATAGATAATGCATATTTCAATAGAATTGAAGAATATGCATCGATAAAATTTCTTATAATTGGTCGATCTATTGGGATTGAATTTGTTTGATGTGTATCGGTATTTTCAGAAGCTTCTTAATAATGTATGTATTGTTTGTTTTATTTTCTGAATTTAACTTGAAACTTCATTTTTTGAAGGATAATAATTGTTGATATTATCTGAATATTTACTTCCTAGTTTCTCAGTTATTTCAAAATCCATTTAAAAATTTCTTAGTCATATTAGAGGACTTTTCCTTATTTCTAGTTAGTTTACCTTTTACTTTGACGAGAAGTTTCTCATAATTTTTTTAATATTTTATTGCTTGATAGATTCTAATGCTTTATTGCAAATTTTTATCAATATCGCAATGCAATGTTTTGTCAAATCTAAAAATGTCGTCTACTTTTCTCATATGAATAAATAGAAGTACAATCTACAAGAAATATCATAGAGAAAAGTATTACAAACATAATTAAATCGATACTCTCTTATCGATAAATATTGACTTTCATTGGAGTAAATGTAATTTGATTTATTTTATTCAAAACGAAACAAGCAACTAAAATATTTTAAAAAATCATACTGATCCAAATGAAATAAATACTTTGACGAATTTACAAGGACCGAAGTTCGAAAAAACTAGGATGCAAGGATGTGGCTTTGAATGCAGATTTGAGTGTAGAGAAAACCATAACTTATATCTTCACCAACACCCATATCCACACATTGATTATACTAATCAATTGCTACGTCATTATAAATGCATGTGTTCCTTGTCTTATTACATTTATGATACGATATGAACAATTAATAACTGTGACAAATGACTTCACAAATGATCTAACACGATTGAGCTGCCCACAAGTGAAACGATGAGATAATGATGCATTAGCTGTTTTGCGAGATATATATATATTTATATTTTTCCATCTCTTTCAAAATAACTTTGTGAAATTCATTTGCAAGGGGGAAAAGGCGGATTTTCAGGATTTTGAATCCCAATAAAAATCCGAGAAATCCCAAAAATCTTATGAGAATCCGAAAATGCCATGAGAATTCCAAAAATCCCATGTGAATCCCAGAGTTAAGATTGAAATGATTAGAATTTTATGATTGTTTTAAAGGATAACTATACACGGATAAGTGCAATCCTGCGATTAACCGACTTTTTCTTATAAAAATAGTGTTCATTCAATCTCCTGGTGTTTTAAAACTTATAGTTCCATAAAGACAGTATACCGAATAGTAGCACTATTCCATCAAAATGACATCTAATATCAGATATGTGCTTAGGCTATTGTTGATAAATAAAATTGAACGATTGATGAATTTCTCTGTGTGTTCCATTATTTATCGAGGGTGTGGTACTCGAATAAAGACACTGGTGATGTTAATTCATCGACAAAGGTTAAAATACTAATGTTCTATACCACCAAGAGTGCTTGAGTGTTCTAGCTGGAAAATCAAGAAACGCCAAGAATTATATTTTTCTTTAGATGCATTCTTAAAAAGAGGATATAGTTTTCTATCTCAATATTTTCAAAATTACAATTATTTCAATGGGATGTTGATGATATTTCTCTTTATTCTGAATCTAATATTTATAAATGTCTCTTCAGAACCTTTCTTTTGACACTTCCATCTTACCGGCTGATACCCAAGCACACAAATATTTTCAAAAATGTGTTTAAACGTATGAAAAAGTGCCATTAAAATATAAGAAGTAGATGTTTTTTGCTTACAATCGTGGTTCCCGACTGTGAGCGAAAAACACCCATTTTTTCCTCTCTTTGTGCGTTTACACGCATTTTCAGAGAGAACACGATTGTAAAAGCGTATAAACGCATAAAAAGAACACTAAACGCAGTTGTCTTTTTCAGTTTCATTAGCTGTTATCATAATCATGATGGTGATTTACGGTTGTGAAGAAGACAACTGCGTTTAGTGTTTTTTTTATGCGTTTATACGCTTTTACAATCGTGTTCTCGTTGAAAACGCGTTTAAACGCACAAAGAGGGGGAAAATGGGCGTTTTTAGCTCACAGTCGGGGATCGCCATTGTGAGCAAAAAACGTCTACTTTTTATATTTTAATGGCACTTTTTCATACGTTTAAACACATTTTTGAAAATATTTGTCTGCTTGAGTATACTTTCGTTTTGCGACGCAGATTTTTACAAAGTGGTTGAAAAAGTCACTGGATCAGCCGAAGCAAAATTGCTAGAAGCTCAAGGAATTCGAATTGTATATTTGTTTCTCAATATGGAACATGTATTTGCTATTCTTTCGATTTCATGCTCGGCCTTAAACGACATTAAAAGACTTGTTTGCTTTGAAGCCGATGATCATAATTACACAGTAAAAACAGGTTGTCGTGATAGTATTCGATACTTTTATCAACTTCTCCATCAAAAACATGAAGAACGTCTTAAAGAACATACATAAAAATCTAAATGATTAAAACCATCACCACCCGTGAACAACAATCATGTTCTACAAGATATTTTTCAAGATTTTTCTAAAATTGTCTTACTATCAACTATTCCTGAAGCAAAGGGGAAAAGGCGGATTTGCGGGATTGCCAATCCATGAAAAGTCCTAAAAAATCGAGGAAATCCCCAAATCCACCAGCAATGTCCTGTCATAAATGAAGGAATTTTGAGCTGAAAGTTTCACCATATGTAGACCTTGCAGTCCTTAAAATATCCTAAAAGTTTCATTGCAAACGGATGTTTCCTTCTCAAGATAATCAATTTCCAAGAAAAGTGGATTTTCTGACCGAGGTGTGAAATATGAGTATTTCTTGCGATCACATTATCTTCAGAAGAAAACATCAATTTGCACTGAAACTTCTAGAATATTTTAAGAACCACAAGGCCTACATATGGCAAAAATTTCAGCTCGAAATTCCTCTATTTGCAACAGGACACCGGTGGTGGATTTTGGGATTATCAAAATTCGAAAAATCCAAAAAAATTCGAAAAATCTCAAAAATTCCAAACAAATTCGAAAATCCGAAATCCGCCTTTTCTCCCTTGTTCATTTGTCTTTCACAAAAAGAAAATAATTGTAAGGTTAAAATTGTGAATATTCTTTATACATTCAATGATAAAGGATGCCTAAGAAGTTCTGATTCTCTCAAATAATATCCCTGTCCTAAAAAAGCTTTTCAATCAATTATCATCGATTTGGTTAGTTTTTACATATGTCATAGTACAAGTGTTGCACGAATTTCTGTGGATTCCATTCTTGAGATATTGGCATTATCTTGGAAAAAGGATATTTATGGTGAATTTTGTGGCATTTATATATCAAGAATATATCTATTTAGCTTGAAATTTTTATTGTGACTACATCCGAGGCAAAGATGCTTCACATAACAAAATTGTCTCAAGTGGATCAATTGTTAATATGTTGAGAAATATAGGCAAGTAGATGATAAAATTGTCATATTTTGTGTATATACATATCTCATGAACATATCATGCTAAAGAGCTGAAATATTAGCCACACAAGGATTTTCTTGAGTATTTACTCACAGGGGCGTAAGTCAGATGTCAGAGCAGGGGGGGCGTAATACTAATTTTTTATTTCCACCACCAAAAAAATAAACTTTGCAGAAACAGGGGACCATAATCAAGGTTGTCGATTGTTTCCAAGAGTGGAGAGGTTCCCAAAAATCCAAAGTGAACACTAAAAAAAAAAAAGCCCCTACTCCCCTTCAGCCTAATCCCAAAATTTATTCCTTCAAAACTAACGAAAATTTTCATGAGCGAAAAACTGGAATTTCCGAAAGCAGGGGGGCGTATACCCCTTTTTTTCTATTTTGATGAGCAAAAACAACGGAATCTTCAAAAGCAGGGGGGCGTAAACCCCTTTTTTTCTAGTAATTTTCCGAAGCAGGGGGGGCGTAACGCCCCACGCGCCCCCCCCCCTATTTACGCTACTGTTTACTCAGATAAAAAGGTGTGACTGTGTCTGTGGGTTTGGGGTATGGGTATCATCTTCTCTTCGCCTATATCAACGCCCTTCTCATAAGAAGGTTTAAAGAAAATTAAAAATTTTTAGAATGTATTGTTATTTTCATTTTCTAGATATACGTGTGAGTTTTAACTTAAATCTGTAAGATATAGGTTTTTCAGATCGTACATAAAACTTTCCTCATTATCTAAATCAGAGTTTGCATTGTTTCTTTTTAAGTTATTAACCTACGTTAAAAGATAAAGCATGCAAATTTATGATAATATTTTGTATTATCAGTAGACATGCATAGAATGTATCGTCTGACTTCTCAAACATTTTTACCCTAATGAATGTTATTTATTTAATCCGAATTTTAAAGACGAAAAACAGATAAAAGTTGGACTAAGCACGTTGCATATTCAAATAGATTAGTATGTATGCGCGAATGTGCATAAATACAACAGACCATTCATTTTAAGCATTTGTCTTTTCATTCATTTTGTTTAGTATACTTGATGGAAAGAATCAAAATCCAATACTGTGATCCGTGGTTGGTGACATGGATAGATAGATGTCAAAAACGTAAGTATGATTTTTGGATAATTTTTCAAACTTGTTTTTTTCCTAATTAAACGATCTTTATTCTCTTAAATATAGGTCATAAAGTCGTTGATTATGGATGTTTACGAAAGTACAACCAACTGAATGAACATTTCTCTATGAAAGCTGTTACAATTAATGAAAAAGAAAAAGAAAAACTCATTGGTTATAATTGTATATATCGATATGGAACATATGAATTTAAACTTGAATATAGTATATTAACTGCAAAGTGGACAATAGTGAATGATAAACATCATTCAGAAGAAGTAGAAAAACAATTAAATACATACATAACTCGTATTAATGAGCTTTCATGGGTCGATATGGGTTATACACTCGATGAACGAATTCAACATGTTTTAAGATCATTCGATGGTTATCTCTCTGGTTAGTATATTATTTATAAATTCAATCAATTGAAAGAGGTGAAAGAAAACAAAGAGAATATGTCAAAATCTTTGCCAGGTTTCAAAGCCGAAAATAATGAACATCAACTACAAGAAAACTCTAATTCTTCAGAGAAAAATGTAGTTGATAATGGTTGTCATTCATTAACAACACCATCAGTTGTACCACATCGTAATCATCAAAATAATGAATATAGTACACGAAGTAGTGTACAATATACTTCGTAAGTAAATAATTAGTCGTTTTTGTTTGATATTGATCTTCTCTTTTTAAAAGATTTATTCGACCACTAACAGGAGTTGTTCGTCAACGACGTATCATCGAATCAATTTATTTACGCATTCAACGAAAGTAAGAATATTGAAATAATGTTCTCGTTTTTAATTGATTTCTGCTCATAGGAAAAAGAAATTTGAAAAAATTGTTGATCTATTGAATGGCACAGAATCATCAACAATGTATGAGTTAGGTTTAGAATTTTTGCGTGTATATGATGGAAAATTTAATTATCCAGAAGGACATACTGTAAGTAATTCTTTTTATATTCTATTAAATTTACTGTTAACATCTAGTTTGCCATGTTCTTTCGAAACAAGACTTGGTTTTTAACTATTTACAAGATGAAGTGTAAGTTAGTATTAATAAGAATACCATGTATTCTAAACAACTGTTTATCTATATAGGCGTTGAATATCCATTGGGTGAGTTTGGACCACGATCTATATTGATACTCAATTACAAAAATCAATTAACTACTGTTCAAGTTTAAATACGTGTTATACTTGAAGAAAAAAAAAAGTTGTTTAGAATAAAGTTCAATGTCTTTTGTTTTTTGCTCGTTTATTCAAATAATTTCATTTTTTTCTTTGTAAACAATAAACATTCTGTTGGCTTTAATTTTCAAGAAGTGATGGGTGACCTATAATGAATTAAGACGCTATTCACCCATACCCGATCTTCTCTTTCGGCTGCTGAGAACCGCAGGTCGTTAATTATTGCGTTTGTCGAGATATTGACTTCGTCCCCATCTCACTTTAATTCTGGCGTGAACATTGGTGACAACTATTACACAACCAAATATTCATAAATTATTCATGCACTAAATTTAGTAAAACCTAATCCAGTGCAACAAAAGAAGTCAAAATCAAAGTCACAATCACATCGACAATATTATGAACTCCGACTGATTCCAGGTTTTCCAAGTTTTGTTTGTCATATAAGTTCAACTGGTACCAAGCTCATTACACATAAAATTGTTGAAACCGTACGAAATTCATTTGCTGAACAACAAGGTTGATAAAATATAAAAGAAAAAAAATCCTGTTGATTTTTAAAACCCACTTTTATTTTTACGGTCTTCTCGTTGATCATTATATTACAGCTATTAATAGGGGAGTGAATGTAGATGGAGGTACATGGGCAAGGAATGGATTCATAAAGTAAATACACTCACACTCACACCCACACTCTTCTGAACATGTTATCATTGTTCGTAGATATTTAACATTTTTGTTCAATAGTCATATGTTGAAAGGATCCTTCGTATTCTATTGACTAAGATTTCGTTGAGGAAGTTTTTCTTCGCTGCTGCTTCATGCTTATTTTAAAAACCAATTATTTTTTTTCATTTTTTACAAAAACATTTCGATTTGGCCATTCTAATAACAATTTTGTGTGATTGTGAAGTATTGAAGCCTTATGAAAAGTATAAAGGTATTCAATTCAGATATAACTCATCGTGTGTTTTTGAATGACAAACTAAACTTCCTTTGCTATTCAATCTCGAATCTTTTTTTTAATATGTAACTGATCAATGAATAATAGACGCGTCCAACAGAAGATATAATATAAGCAGATAAATTATGGTATTTTTCATATAGTTAATTCCAAAACTCATAAAGATAGCACATTATCTCTATTTTCAATGAACTAAATGCTACGATCGAAATCTGTGGTAATTAGTCTCAAAACAGAATTGACAAATCAAAAGTTTTTTGATACATGTAAACATGAACTTTGATTTTTTGTTAGTAATACAAGTGGGTTTCTGTTTTCCAACTTGTTGGAAAACCATTCGATTATAGTAGTATATTTATTGAATTTTATATTTTAAAGATAATTTTGATCACTATCATGGATAATGTTCTAATTTCCATGTCACCTCGACTTGAATTACTTCCGGATGAAATCATTCTTGAAATCTTCAAATATATAAAACCAATCGATCTTCATAGTTTCATCGGACACAATCAACGAATCAATCATACTATACATGATGTCAAATTAAGTATCATCATTGAATCTACTGAAGAAAAAAAAAAGACTTGAATTATATGAAGAGTTTTCTTCCAAATCAATTTATTTATCTTGAATTACGCTCGCTTTGCGTCACATTTGACTTACATTCTTATACGCAGCTACGTTCAATGAAACTCGATTGCACCTTTATGTTGAGAAAACAATATTCTCAGGTAAGTTGAACAATATTAGGTGTTTTTTTTACCATGGTATCGAGAAACTGACAAAAAAAAATTCGAAACTCATGTTGTTGTTGTAGATATTCACTACTAATTTACAATGTCTCAAGCGATTTTCCATTTGCAATGTCCCGTATTCCTTTGGAAAAGAGCTCGTACATTGTATTCTGGATAGCAAACAGTTTCCATCACTTACAGTTTTTCAATTCTCTGGCACACGATACTATATGTCAGACGTTAACATGCATTATCAATCACCAAATCGTACAATTCCTACGCTTTTTCTTAGTACATGGAGTGAATCCATACTAGGCTCTCTACTCAATTGTCTTCCTAATCTACGTAGATTGAAAACAAGTTTGTCAGAATCTATCAACACATCATTGAATTTCAATATGTGTCACATGTCACTTGAACATCTACGAATAGGTCTAGTAGATGCAACCAATAATCTGGAAAAAATACGTCCATATATACCTAATCTAAAACAATTGCGTGTCACAGGAAACACTAGCGGACGTTCGATAGCGGAACATTTTCTAAAATTTGACTAAAACGCTTTGTATTTATACATCTAATTTAAAAAAATTTTATTGTGAATTTTATTGTCATCCAATAGATGAACAAGTCAATATTCGAATCTTACAACAACATCATCCGCTTTTCAAAACAATACAATGCCATATAGGAAATTTTCGTGAACGATGTTACACGACAGATTTAACGGAACATTCAATTTCAAAGCAATATACATGTGAGTATAGACCACTTTTTTTAGATTACTTTTCAATTGTTTATTGAATGACTTTGCATTAGTTATTAAATGCAAAATATGATAAACACAATTGACTGATAGAAATCTCAAATGATTTTAATCAAATATAATTTAATGTCTTTTAGACTATTGTAGACCAAACAACTCTAATGCTGCATATACTGAAGTAATACGTAAATATAACAGCACTCAGTATTATGATGATAATTTTGACTGGTCAAATGATGGAATTATGTCTAGTGAATATGATGATACAGATCGTGGACCCACTCTATGGAATACTTTACACGATAACTATTAATTTGGATAATGGAAAAAGCTGGTTTATTTAGAAATTATACGAAAACGACATTAGAATTTATATATAAAACGCTGAATATCAAAAATCTTGGATTGATGAAAGGATTTAACAAGAAATATTATATGAATAAAATATTCTTCTTTAATTATGATTAAATTTAGGGACTAGATCTATATCAAATAGATGTATTGAAGAAAAGATGATCGAGAAAGAGAAAATGAAATTGATAATTTATATTAAACAGAAATCGAAGTACATCGAGCCAAAATAATAATCTGAGTTAGTTTGACTATTTCGAAAAAAAAAACTCATAATAATAACTAACTGAACAATTACATTCTTACTAATAGAGCATCAGCATTATGATTATGACAGGGTTGTATTTTCAATTGACTAGAAACAATATATTGACCAATACATTATATATCTAATCGCGCAAAAAAAGAAATAAATAAACCGATAATTTCGAAAGCAATGTTTTGAAATAGTCTTAGATCAATGATAATTAATTCAAATGCATTTTAAACTTGTGCAGCTGAAACATTATCATTAACATCAAAAAAGTTAGCTCGATTATCCGCATGTAGTTTAATTTTATTCATTGTGACTATAGTAAAACCACGACCAATAACAAAACATTCGATTTTGCTATCAAGACCAATATAATTTAAATTAGCATCATCTTAACTATTGAATTTAAAAAAATAACAAATTTATAAACTTCTTGAAGAGTCTTGTTATGAAATTCAAACTTTTTTGCTGCATTGAATAAATCTTTGCATTCGAGACTGGTTACTACATATCATTAGGGTGATGAATGGTTGCTTCAGAAAGTTCAGTGACAATTGCTTCAATATGTCTACCATATTGAGTTGATATTACAATCACAGAACCACCAGTATACGTCGTTCTGATACTACCACTCATAATCAGATTTTCAAATTTGAAAATTTAAAAAAAAACAAGAAAATAAAAATACTTGACGCAAAATACATAATATTCTCGCCGCGTAAATGATTTTTCATACATAATTATTTTTGCCATTAAAATATATGTATATGTTCCTTATGATTGTATGAATAAGTAAGAGATCTTACGAAAAAGCTATTTTATTACAACGTCAGAGTCCGCCATCAAATATTCTCTTACTTTGACCACTGGCAAGAACCTGAGTTTTGATAGCAAGATTATTATCCAGTCCTGAGAAAAAAAACGAAAATAGTATTGCTAAGAAAAAAAATTAAAAACTCAAAACATTTGATATTTCAAGCATGAGCAAGAAATATTTTAAGTTGAAATAAACGTAAAATCTTAACTAAAGACCTATATTTTCATCACTTTGCCGAATAGCACAATTTGAATCAAGATAAACGCGAATAAATCAAAACCAACGATATATTTATCATGAATATGAAATTCAGCATCAAATAATATTTATTTCATTAGCATTCGAAAAAAAAAACTATTTTGTGACTTTAGTTGCTATTACTATGAAAAATTTTTGATAAAAATCAAAATACAAGTTTTGTTAAAGGATACTATTTCATTTTGTTCCGAATACGATCTGAATTCCCAATATGTTGACTTATATGCATAGTTATATAAACAAAAACACTATTAAATGTTCAATAGTTTCATCTCATTGCTATATTTGGGATCCTATTGAAATTTCGTGATGCAACTTTTCAAAGAAAATGGATCCGAACATTAAACTTAACTTTGTAATCATTGTGCATTTGTTTGATAGACCTCATCCAGTTCGTTTTTTTTTGTTATCGCCATATACAATTCATATTTTTTTTTAAAACAAATCTTTTTGCCTTTTTATAATAAAGACTTTCGCATTGACAATTCTAATAGAGATTTATGTGTAAAAAAAGTCAAGGCTGTTCTACAATAAGACTACATTTATTTCATAGATTACTAAACGTATTCTTTTTAATGGTAGACTCAATCTTCTGCATGTGACACCAACCAATGGATAAGTACTATGTTGAATAGAAGCTAAAAGATAAGCAGATATCTTAACACTTTATTTGCGCAATTCTACAAATGAAAAGAAAATATACAGGATCTCTATTATCATAATAATTTCATGAAACTTTGAGAGTAGTGAAGTTACGACCTTGCTCAATGTTAAATTAATTAATTAATTGAATTATGTATAAATTAAATACTATGATGAAGTTTCGGATTGTCAATCATAAAATATAACAAAGAATGAAAAATCTTTCATTGGTGTAAATATGATATCTGCAGTTTTTTTTCGATGAGTAATATCAATGGTTTGTTGTTTTTTTATTTCTACTAGAACCGTTTGACTTCACTAGTATATTTATTAGATTTTATATTTTAAAGATACCTTTGTCACTATCATGAATAATAGTCTAACATCGTCTTTACATCGGCTTGAAATGCTTCCGGATGAAATTTTTCTTGAAATCTTCAAATATATGAAACCGATCGATTTACATAGTTTCATAGGCCACAATCAACGGATCAATCATATTATACGTGATGTCAAACTAAATATCGTCATTGAATTTCTCCAAAAAGAAGATTTGACTTATCTGATGAGTTTTCTTCCAGATCAACTCATTCGTCTAGAATTACGTGTTGCTTGGGAAGCATTGGATTTACATTCTTACACACAGCTACGTTCATTGAAAATCGATCACTATTGTCTCTCAAAAAGTGAACTCGATCATGTAAGTTGAATAATTGTGTGTTTTTTCACATACTATTAAGAAACTGACAGAAAATACGAACATATATTATTATTATAGGTACTTACTGCTAACTTACCATGTCTTGAGCGATTTTCGATTTGTCATCTTCCATTTTTAGTCGAAAATAAATTTATACATGATATTCTTGACAGCAAACATTTTCCATCGCTTAAAATTTGTCGATTCTCTGGAAATTATTACTACATAATAATACCTAACAAACAATATCAATCACTAAATCTTACAATTCGTACACTTATTCTCAATTTTCTGAATCAATCAGGCCTGGTTTCTTTACTTAATAGTTTACCTAATTTACGTCGATTGGAAACAACTTTTCCAGTATCTATCAGAGAATCAGAGAATTTCAACTTGAGTCACATATCACTTGAACAGTTACGAATAGGTCTTGTCGATCCATCCAATGATCTCGAAAAAATACTTCCATATATGCCTAATCTAAAACAATTGCGTGTTACAGGCAACATTAATGAACAATCGATACTAGAACATTTTCAAAAATTGACTAAAATATTTTGTATTTATACACCTCATCTAGAAAAATTCGATTGTGAACTATATTATTATGGATCGAGTAAACAAGTTGATATTCTTATCATTCAGCAGCTTCATTCACTTTTCACAAGGATTCATTGTCATTCAGGAAATGATTTCGAGCAATGTTACACGACTGATCTAACGGAATTTCTAATGTCGAAACTGATTACATGTGAGTTTAGACCAATTTGTTCAAGTAACTCTTAAATTTTATATTCAGTAATTGTATATTAGTGATGAATACAATATACTATAAACAGAATTTATTCATAAATATCAGAGATCGAAATCGAATCGATCGTAGATACTTTCATCTCGTTTGAATACTTCAAATCACAAGCCTATTGGAAATGAATCAAACAGACAAGAAGTTAAAGTAAAGTCAATCATACTTTTATAATTAGGAGCAAAATAGAGATCATTTGTCATCTAATAATAAAAAAGAAGATGAAATACTAATTATTATTTTCAAATCTTTTCCTGGATGATAATTTTTATTATTCTATTTAGACAATCATTGAGAGTAGCAAGTGAATGAAAAATAGCCAAGAAATTGAAAAGAAAAGTACAACAGTTCGAACTTTCAGGTGTAAATGTATAATCCACACTAATTAGATAGATTTAATAATGTTACAAGAAAGTGATAATTGACTGAAATAAGTCATACAAATACAAAAGAAAAGATTAAAAGTTGATAACTCATATAATCAACTTCATGTATTTGTTGTAAATGGAAGTGTTATTTGCGAATGTGTTACATATGAGACAGACGTGTACAATGATCTATATATTCTTTAATAAACTCAACATATGTTTTGATAATTATCTTTTTTAACCTCACAAAAATCTTCTGATATGATAAATTTCTTTGCAAACAAATATTTTGAAAGTTGTTGAGTTTATTCTTTTCGAATAAACCAATTTTTTTTACTGAAAGTAGTCGTTAGCCTTTGATAAAAAAGATTTTCTGCTAAGTTTCGTATTGATCAGTTTTTACTCGTCCAATTTCTATAGATACACTTAATGCATAAACTTTCAAGCTTCAGTTATATCATCGATTTCTAGTTGATTAATATCAAACTTTATTAGTAATTTTAAAGTATAAAATCTGGAATATGCTTTTTTTTATAACATTGAGAGTCGAATCAAATACATAGGATAATTACCTCATTTTCTTCGGTCTTTGATGAAAATCTTACTTAATCATAATTAAATACAATACCATATTTTCTAGACATACGATCAAAAAGAAATCTTCTTAGATGTCGTCCAGAAATTGATAAACATTATAGCAATCAACATTCTGACGATGATGATGACGACTGGGTTTGATAACGAAGATGACTATGACTACAATTATACTGCAAAATATGAACTTTCGTATTGATTAGTAAAAATGAAAAATATTAACATAAAAAATCTGAAAAAACACTTTAGACAAATAAAGAGTTTTACGAAAGTGACATAAATCAATTGTATGTGTAAAAGAAGATTGACAAAACATGTTTGCAAAAACTTACAAACTTAAATTCATTGTTTCTTGATAGAATCAGTCTCATTCAGGTATGACACTATCGACAAGCTTTGCGAAACTGGAAGAACGTCTGCGGAGGAGAGATATTCAAATTTTGTAAATGTCGAAATCTCGATGATAATCGAACTTACATATCAATCAAAAATAATAAGTGCTTTTGAGATGGACATCCTCATTTGCTTTTTTACGTACGTAAAATCACTTTGAAATAAGACATATCCACATATAGTTGGTTCTATTTTCTCTCAAATCATATAAATGATCAGTCAATGGTACGATTCGGTTTGTCAGATGATAGCACTATATTTTAGGATGTGGTGGGGTGTGTCGAGTAACCACAATCTAAGTATTTCATCTCAGTAACAAGAATCTTCATATGTAGCTTGTGTTAATTCAATGGAACTTTGATCTAGACTGTTACGTCGAGGGTGTGAGTGTGGGCATTAATGAGGCTGATGGCCTTATCTCTAATGAGTATCATCCAAACCCACACCATACATGATAATGCAACCTATTTCATGAGTTTTCATGCATTATTTGCCAACATAATGCATTGAAATTAGTGAAATATGTTATATTACCATGGAATTGCAACCATTATTTTTATAGCGACTACAATATTTATGTTATATAAAATTCACATTTTTTTTCGTTTCTTCTAACAACAAAACCGCAAGCTCCGTTTCGTTGTTGTGATCATTTGGGCTTTTTTTCTGTCATTTTGTAAACATTTATTCAAGATAACAGTGCTGGCGTAAAAGAGAAGGGCGAACAAAAAAAGCTTACTTGGAGTTTTTTTGCACGTTTCATTCATAACATTGTGTGGTTTACATTTTACATGGCATCGAAACAGGAAGAACAGTTGTGTAGTGAATGTGATGTCTCTGCTACATGGTATTGTGTTGAGGATCGTGCAAACTTTTGTGATGCACACAATAGTGTGGCACATTCTCTCAAGTCGCAAAAAACACACCGAATCGTTCCTATCATAGAAAAAGATAAGACCATCAACACTGATGAATCTAAACCGGCTAATTGTAAAGCGCACCATATGCCACGCTGTTTATATTGTAAAGTTTGCAAAGTAAGAAAACTTATATTTTTAGCGAACACAACGAACACGTTCATTCGAAATAGTTCTTTCTTAAACTATCTCACACAATGCCTCATTGAGGTTCTTTTCAGGAATCAAACTTTGTAAGAAAATAGTACACATCAGTGAATGGAAACCTCAGCCTAGGCAGTTTTGGACAAACATTGCAATTCTCCATTGGCTGAGTGATTGCAGAAAATATGTGACGATAACGGAGACGTTCATCCTCGACTTCCTTTCGAGAATTTTAGTCTTGAGTGTCGCTTTATCGTCACAGTGACTCATGCCTGGAAATTTGTTGATGCAGATATGCGATACCTTTAGCGAGCCGATGTGAATATAGAAATGAAACATCAAATAAATAAGACTTAGATGTTGGTGTGAGTGGGTGTTCAACATTCCTTGAATCATACACTCAAGTACACCCACACCTCAAAATGCAAGGACTAACCGGGTCAATCAAAGACCATAAAAGTTTTCGAAATAATAAGAAGGACCTCGTTCTGTCAGTATACTACGGAATCATCACACGCTGATCTCTTCATCCTCAGAAGACATCGCTTCCCATTCGATTGTCACAGCATCGATAGTCTACATCGTCACCTATATGAGCATTCCATCTTATATATTTCCTAGCATCAACTCTAACAATGTTCTGAAAATTAAAAACAAACGATCTAGCTCCGTCATTAAGTTGTCATGGAAAACTTAATATTTGCGTTTAATTTTTTCAGGAAGTCTGCTGTGTGGCTTGTCTCTCTGTCAGTATTCATAAGCAGCACAGTGACCAGGTTACATCAGTTGTTGATGTGGCAAAAGATGAGAAACAAGCATTGCATGAATACATCCAAAAAATTCAAAAACTCAAGACTGTGTTCACATCTGAATATGTCCAACTGGAACAAACACTAAAAAGTAAAAAAAATATCTTGTTCATAGTTATACGTCTTGATCTTTTTAATACTTTTCCAGATGTTGACATGAGTGAAGTTCGAAGTAGTCAAGAAATTAAGAGGGAATTTAATCGGATCAAAACTTGCCTAGAGGACAGACAGAAAGTACTAGACAAGCAACTGAAAGAAGCATGCCAAGTAAGAGATTATATTATTCAATTGTTTGTTTACGTTTACTGTATTTTATAGACTTGTCGTGATAATATTCGTTTGAGACAAGATGATTTGAGAAATATTGATGCGACCCTAAACAAATGTCTGGACGAAGCTAAACATGTATCAATGCTGGATGATTTTGCTGCATTATCTCAGTTGAATAGCATCATGAAAAAAATGAAAAAAGTTGAAGAAGAAAGCGTTGAACATTGTCAAAAGTTAGAGTTGAATAGTTCTGTGCCATTTCATATCGCGAGTGAGAAACTTGTCCAAATGATTAAAGAGTTGGGTACTGTTGATCGATCAGGTAAGCTTGAATACTCTTTTACAGTGTTTGAGGATGGTTTGTGACACCAATGAATGAGTTGACGTATGAACGTGTGCAGTGTAGTACTAAACAACTCTCACAAAAACGACTGCAAATAAGTCTCGACTATTTTTCTAGAAACCATTCATAGGATATTTTAAAGCATTTATTACATGTTATCTTATTTTTATTAACGCTTTTAGAATTCATAATTCTCTGTAGGCTCTTGAAACTTTTACAAAGGTTTCTTGCTTTTACAAATAGTTACCATAGCTTCAGTTTTGCAACTACGAACGACTCAGCAAAAACTATTTTTGGGTAGGAGTGAGTGATATTAGTGTCTGAGTGAATCATTACTGTCACTACATCAATATATAGATATTTGTATATATCTCGCTGTTTTCCCATATCTTTCGCATTTCCTTTCAAGATAAATGGCCCTCTTCAATAAAAGAAAAAAATTTCTTTATTTATTCATTCCCTTCCAACACAACTACGACTGACACTGCACAAACATGACAAAAACATGATGCATTTGTTTTTCTTCTTAGACATATATAGTTTGTTTATTCACTCGAAACAGAATGTCGTCTTTAATATATAAAAGAACCCTTTTCAGATGTAGCTCGGCAAAAAAACACAGATTAAAGCCTAAAGTTAAAATGCGATATCGAAACAATATAAGAAAGTCTTTGTGTCATACATCTATGTCAAGAGTGTGTAGATAAATGCAATATAAAGAGAATTCTCACTAACATACTCAAGAGCTGTTGCTTTTTCTCGCCACTTACCATGTCACTTGGAATCCATATTTTCTATTCAATTTATTTGTGTAAAGAAATAGACATTTTATCCACCGCTATTTCTAAATATTCCCAACACTTCTTTCATTTGAAATCATATTTGAGTAACTTGGTTATACAATGTAGTGATCCTGTGTATAGATCTTATAAAACTTTTCATCTTTTGCTTATTTTCATGTTTCTAGACAATGACTTGTCCATTTTAACAAAGGCTACAGACCCAAGATTTTTACCTACATGCGACCCAAGCTTGACTCCAATCGCAGCTAGAAGATCAAATCCTTTCACACCACGCAGAGCCTTCGATCCATCCGGACGTCTTGGTTGGCTCTATGATGCATATTCCGACCGAGTACTTTCCAACTCGAATATACAATTGAGTATACGAACGGCTGATACATGTAGGCAACCACAATGCTTCATGAAATCATACCATGTGGACGAAACTGACCATTTGCTAAATTGGTGTAACATACATAGTGAATTACGGTTGAGCGTTGCTTTACAAATGACTCCAGCGAATGGAATGGGTGCATTAATTAACTATTCTCGTCCAATCGACAAATATACGCGTGTACTCTTCTACGATTATTATAGTCGGACAGATTATGTGGCAGACGAAGCATTCAAGTCATCGAATAGTATCAAACCACGAATGCCTGATACTTGTGCTACTCATGTCATTGCGTGTGTTAATTGGGGAATCGATGCGGTCGTTATTTTACAACTGCCACCTGATAATGAACACAACGAGGCAATCGATTATGTCCTTATAAAACTATGCACCTTTTTGAGCAATGATCGAACTAATGAAACGTTCTCAGGAGAAGATGAAACTTTTCTCAAAAAAATTCTTCACACAGAAGTCTTTTCCAACATACCTGAACTCACTAAAATCGATTCGATACATGATTTTTACCGCCGTATTCCTTCAGTAAAGCGTAATAGCAACCTGCACAAACCATATAATTATAATCTTTATCCAATTGAATACATTTATACTGTGAATAATGGAAAGCAAGTTGTATTTATTGAGTTGCAAGAAAACAACGTTTTCATAATAGAATCTTATTTACTTCAATTATCACTCGATTTTAAAAGAATAAGCAATGCAATGAATCAAGATTATCCAAATCTAGAACAACATCTCAAAACGGAACTTAATAAGATGCGAACAAGCTGGGATGAATTGCAAGCGATGTATACAAGTCAAATTCTCCGACTTCAAGATTTAGTGATTGGTATCCGTCGCGGTGAAATCGATCAAAGTAAGATTGCTAACGAATTAAGCAAAAGCCAAGCAAGAAAATTGACAAGGACAATAAATGATTTCACTGATCGGTTGAATTTCGTACGGGTTGGCGACGTAACACATCACTTCAAGTATTAAGCATTTATTTCAAAATTAAAAATAAACATTTGTGCCACATTGTAGAGCACATACGAAAGTTTAAGCAGATATATTCTGCTACTTGAAAAATCATTTCTCTAAATCTTTAAAAATATATACTCTAAGCGCTGATTGTCAAATTGTCCGTTATAACGTTTCCTATTTTACTTTGAAACTAAATGTGCATCTTAAAGTCTAGATGGGAACTTCTGCTACCATATGTTTTCTAAACTATCAAGTACGATCTTTCTTTCGGCAAAAGGATACACATTTCTTTTTATCTTCACATTGAGATATTCTGAAAATAAAACTTGATCAATCTAGTTGTAACAGCGTTACGAAAATACTTGACTTTAAAATTTAGGAGAGCCATTTATGAAATAACGAGTGTGGGTGTGGGTGTAGGTGTAAGTGTATGGGGTGTATGAGTGTTGGTGTAGGCGTGGATGTGATTGTAGGTGATATGTAAAGAAGGAAACGCTCATAGTCTACACCCACACCCATACACCCAAATCTAGGGACGCCATTTAAAATATGGTAAACTGATTCCACCAGATGGCATGATTATGAAAGATGATTCAAAATGTATTTTACAATGAATTCATTTAGTCCTTTTTGTATTTATATTTTATGATTCATTACTTTGTTCCTGTTAATCACGAATAACTGACATGCTTTTGAACATATTTCTTCGAAATTCTTATTTTTAGTCTTTGTATCGAGTAACAACTTTTAGTAAATATGCTCATCAAGAAAAGCAAAGTTGGTATTCTAGAATTCATGAGTATCTATGTTTTTTATTTTTTCCAAGTCTACACATAGCTTCATATCTTGTACAAGAATGCACCCGATGTAGGATATGAAATGACGAAATTAGCTAAGTGTAAGCAGCATTTATTCGTGGAAGACTTAAACAATAAGTGCACTTATCAAATATAATGTACTTTTGTCTCTTTTTTTGTAAACTTTAATCACGATACTTATTTGTAAAGAAATAATTAGATAAAATCAATTAGTTCAGCTAGCGGCTGTCCCTTGAAGATACAACTGAAAGGAAATGACAATAGCATTTAACCATGTATATAAAGTCTGTTTATTTACTAGAAGATGCCGATTATAAACTGGTGAATGAATACAATGATAGGGGTAATCAAAATGTAAATTGACTAATATATGACTACCTTAAAGCCTTAGATTTTTTGCTTTTTCCGCCACACTTTTGCGAATTATATGTCGAATTTTTGTGAGGAATTTATGACTTTCTTTTATGAAAATTAATAACGTTGTAATACTTTTTTGTGATCATACTCAGGTCAAATACTTCCATTCTCTTCAATTTCATATGTCATGTGTCATTCAGATTCTATCAACAGTGTTCGTACAGACCTAACTAACCTTATTCATGCTAAAGAGTGATTTATTGTAATTAAGAAATCAAAGACGAATGATATTTTGAAATTCAAGTTTGAATGATATTCCTGACAATTTGCAAGCGATTCATTAATGCAAATGAATTTCAGTCGTTGAATACACATAATTACACAAGATCGACATTGTCACGAAAGTATACGTAATTATCAAAATATATGTATAGAGTCTTGTGCATATAGATTCCTTCATTTCGTCTAATTCTACCGCTGTTCTCTTGTCTAGACACACGAAATGACAGAAAGTCTTATGAAGTTCAATAAAATTTGTTTGCTTTTTTTTCTGCTTCAGTTCATTTGCAAATCCGATGCACGACAAGCGAACCGTTTTCGGTTTTGGATAACATGATTTGTGATACATGATGCTATAGTGCAAGTTAAAGATGCTTTGGTTTTGGGCAATAATGCGTGAATGGACGAAATGGTTAGTGAATGATTTTCGTATTTTATTAAGCAACTGAAAATTTATGATTATCAATAAGTAAGATATCTTTGAAAGAATCTTGTTCAGAGCGCAGATTTCCCAAGTTTCATTCAATTTTACATTTGAAAATGTGTCTTGGTTGAAATGACCCAACGTACTACGAAATTCAAAGAAAATAATTGAAAGCTGCTTTTTGAACACTAGAATATGAGTATTCATTTAAGATACGTGAAATGACGAAATTTTCTACAATGTTAATTGAGTTTTAGTAGTGTGGACTGGCTGTAATGATAAGAAGTCGAAGTTAAACGCTTTTTTTTATGGTTCTGTTTTCTTTTATAATATTGACGCAGAATGTGTATGCGCAAAGCTACGACCGACTCAGCGAACTACAGGCAACATATTTGTCATGTCTTCTTGAATAATTTGTGCACAGATGAAGCAAAAGCAAATTCATTCTTTTGCTTGAATTTGATTCGAAGGCAAGTAAGGCTACTTTCACGCAAAACATAATCATACTCTTTTTCAAGTAGTAACCAGAATTCATTCCGTATATCGTGTCATTTTGAGAATCGTAACTTGAGGGTGTGAGTGTAGCCGAACAGAAGACACAAATATTCACACAATATGCACAGTCTGAGCAAGCAACAAATGAAAAGTTATTATCACTGTTAATCAACACATCGTTTCTATTTGAACTTCATATTTCGCATTTTATTTATCTTGAAAAATCTCAAATATGAAAAACTCCACTGAGATAGTTAATGCTGTTTCTCATGCGTTTAATGATGCACATTAGCATTACTTGAACGTAACGGTTCTTCCTGTCATAGGTAAGTAAATCATAAAAATGTAATGTTAGACTTATTCCAGTTAAGAATGATTCAAATGTAGACTTAATGGTTCATAATGACAGATTTCTGTCATTATGACTTTTATTTTAGAAGGAAATGAATTAGATATGATGGGATATTTTATAGAATAAGATATTATTAATGCTTTTACAGTGCATAAATAAAATCCACGAGCTAAAGTATATCGAACAACACCTTTTTTTGATGTGATCAGGAGAAAGTTTTCATAAAAGTCTTAATTTCAGATTTCTGAAACATGTCAAAGTGCATTCAATTGTTTAGCATAGGTTTACAATAAATCCAATTTATGCTAGTTTCCTTACCGGCTTTTCAAGCTGCTGCGACTTTCATGAAATTTACTTCATTTAGAGTGTGAATGTGTATCTTCTTGTCACCTATACGCATGCCCTGAAAGGAATAAATTTTATGAAAGTCATAGTAGCTCGAAGAATCATAGAGCAAAAAAGGATAAACTTTGTTTCTTGTGGACCCTTACCATTATCTTTCATGAATATGGATGAATTCTAAAAAAATTGTTCAATGAAATTCAATAATTATTTGAACGTTATCGTGTTGTGTTTGTTTTGTGTGATATAGATACTAATGAAGTTTTATTCATTGTTTGCAAAGATAAACTAATGAAGTATAAATGAATACATATATTACAACATAAAAGAAAACTTTAATGTTTTATTTCGTCATGAAATAACTATCGTACTTGGTCAGCTTCAAGCAAAATGTTCAATTCCAACATGAACTCAACAATTGTCAATTCTCAATAAAAAAGTATATGGTTCAATATATACTAATGGATGTCGTCATATTCTTGAAACATATTTAAATGATAAAAGACATCTTGTACATGAAAGTTGTGAAGTTACATTATATATCAATAACTAAGTAAACAGTGTCAATTTTTTATATTTTAATGAGGTTGATGCTTGTTGAATTGAAATTTTTACAAAAAATGGTTTGATTTTTCGTCTAGAAAGAATACTAGAGATCGATAATAGTCATGAATGATATTTCATTTTTGAAAATAGAATAGAATTTTTTTCAGATGCCAGTACAGAAAAAAAATGTCGACAGAGATAGCAGGCTGTTCAGAAGTGCCGTGATCAGTTAGAGAGGAATTTCGAAAATATCACTAATTATCACAATGGAAAGAAAGGAATGCATGCAAATGATCACATGATCAACACTACCTTGCATTTACTTCAGAAAGAACAAAGAGAAAATAATTCGACTATTTAATGCATTCCTGTTTTCAACACACGGAATGACAACAATTTTCTTACGTTTATATTCATAGAAGCATATTTACTATATGCATTTATATGCGTTATAGGCTGATTCATTCTCCCTAGATAAATTATCACTATCACTTTTATATTTCTTATCAAAGAGGTAAAAACAATTTTTTGTTTCTTAATCAAAGTCGAATTGCTAGTATTCATCCAAATTAAAAACTTTTTGTTTATCCTAATAATCTTTTGGAAAAAAAAATAATTCTGATTTTATATTATTTATTATATGTTTCAAGATGTCAAAAAAAGATAATCGCAAATGGATAAGTCTCATAGCACTTGTTCTACAAACTACCAGTCTTGTACTTCTATTACGTTATTCAAAAACAATAAAAACTGAACAATATTTATCATCAACGGCTATTGTTACTGCTGAAATTATCAAAGGATTGATTTGTATTTTTCTTGTTTGGTTAGAAAGTGGTAGGTAGAAAGATATTAATCGTTTAAAAATAATAGTTAATTTCATTTCAATATAGATCGTTCAATGAATCGATTATTTCGAGTAATCAAACAAGAAATCTATGCTAAACCTTATGATACTTCTAAATTAGCTATACCAAGTGGATTATATGCAATTCAAAATAATCTTTTATTTATTGCATTATCTTATTTAAATGCAGCAACATATCAAGTAACTTATCAATTAAAAATTTTAACTACCGCTTTATGTTCTGTAGTTATACGCAAAAAAATAATAGAAAAACATCAGTGGTTTTCTTTATTTATACTTACTATTGGTGTTGCATTTGTAACAGTAAGATAAAAATATGAGAAAAATTAAAATTAAAAAGTTTACATTTATTTTAATAGTGGCCATCATCAGATGAAATTCATAAACGTTCAACAGCACAAAGTCAAGCAACTTGGTTACAACAACTTATGGGTTTTGGTGCTGTATTAATAGCTTCATTTACATCCGGTTTTGCTGGTGTTTATTATGAAGAAATTCTTAAAACTGAATCAACATCAATTTGGATTAGAAATATTCAATTAGGTAACCAAAAACTCGCATATATAGTTTTGGTCATTTCATGTCAGTTGTTCAATGTTTCATTATAAAACATTCAATCAGCTCATATGATCAACAGTTTAGCCAAGAGATTGAAATATTTTATTAGAAAATCAGTGCAAAACTCTGAAGAACATAATCTTGATAATGATTTATGTAATATTCTAAAGACGTACACTTCATCATCAACACACATTTTTACTTGTTACCATGTACAGGAAATAAATCCTCAACCTATAGAGATTTATTCTTAAGCAAAATCTAAAATCAAATGCATTCCTACCCTGTTCCAAACTATGATAAACATTGACCAGAGACAGATGCATAGAAGATAACTTTTTTTTTCTGACAATGTATCTTGACTGAGAAAAATTTTCTTACCCTTACCCTCCTACCTTACTGTGCATAGCTCTAGTCGAAGATCAAAGTTTAATATGATAGATATTATTGATATAGGATCACAAAACATACATCCAAAAGAGCTCGTTGCAATGTATTAACTATTTTCTTGTTGCGTTTCTGAAAGATTTCGTAAAATGACGGCCAAGAAATATGTCACAACATAGACAGAGTAAAACCACCTTCTTATCATTAGCAGCAGCACTTGCACCGTTTTTCACATTCTACTAACAGATTTTTATACTATTGTGATCAACTTGCCATATTGTACGAGTTGGAAAATGAACAACTTTTATCATTTATTTCGTTTATTTGAAAGCTCTTTTTGGAACACTCTTTGGTTTGACCATTATGTTTTGCTTGGATTATGAAGCTGTGATGGATAAAGGTTTCTTTCAAGGATATTCAACAATTGTATGGATAATTGTACTTATTCAAGTAAATAAAATTAATAAACATTTAACTCTGAAATATGTTTATTGTTCTAGGCAATTGGCGGTTTGATAATTGGTATAGTGATCAAATACAGTGACAATATTATTAAATGCTTTGCAACTTCTCTTTCAATTCTTTTTTCTTCTGTTATTTCTTACTTTCTTTTACATGATTTTATACCATCGTTGTAAGAAAATTGATTTAGATAGACAATGAGAAAAAAGTATATTTTTTGTATTTAGATTTTTTTACGTGGGAACCACATTCGTTTTAACAGCAACCTTTATGTACGGGTGGAAAAAAAGATAATGACATTGTCTGTAAATGAATAAACTTGTATTTGAAATCTTGATGAAATTAACAAAGATTGTCTTTAATAAATTGAATATGTACGTCTATTTATATGAATTGTGATTCAATCGACCATAGAAAACACTGACATCGGCATCCTTTATGATATTATTCCTACTTTAATCCTTCTATGATTTAAGAGTTCGGTTTAAGAAGACTGGTCGAATCGACACGCTACTTATTTATAGAATTTCATTTATTACATTCATTGGTACTTTTACAAGAAACTTGTTTAAAATGAAACTTCAACAAATACAGCCGATGCATCTATTCATAAATCAGTTGTGGTGCCATGTTCGGTGGTAACATAGCTGCTAAACTTTGACACGATTTTGCTCTCATCCAATCAAGTGTCATATCAGCTGTTTCCAGAGTAAATCTTCCATAGTCCAGAATACGTTGATTAATATGATGATATGCATAACATACTGTCACTTTATCAGTATAATCAACATTTGTTGCCACCAATAGATAGGTTGCTATACCATGTTTGCCACCGACTTTGAATTCCAATTGTTTGAATTCTGTTGCACTGGCACCACTAAATTCAATATTGAAGCACAATGTTCTTTGAAACATATCCCATCCATCAGCACCACTTAAGTTCAGGATATTTCCTAGACCATTTAAATATTGTTTGCCATCTTTTTTGCTATCCAACACTTTTAAACTATTGAAACTAGTATGATCGTTGGACAAAGATTTTTGAGACCAGTGTCGTTCACATGCATCGACATACGCACGTTTAACACGAATTTCATTTACCATCTGAAAATTAGCAAATCAATGATAATGACAAAGAGAATGTGTACGAAAAGTGTACAGAAATTTTTGCACACATCACTAGTTGTAAACAGGTGAAGAGAAACAAATCAAATTGTTTATTATTCCTTTATTCTTACTTAAGATGAAGAGGGAAAAAACCATGGATGAGCTCAATGCAAATGACATCATGCTGTTGCTGTTCATACTTAGTGTAAACCACTGAATTGAATTCTGATAGCCATTTCAACGCGATATCGAGTCTTCTCTACTACAACAAGAGTAAACGTGCAAGGCACTTCTCCGAAGTTTAGCGGATACGAAAATTGTGTAGGATTTTTCAAACATTTAATCTCATTTGATAAATGTTCTAGAAACCGTTCACCGTAACCACATGTTTTGCTGTACTCCAATATTTCAGGTATCTTAGTTAAAAATCCGCTTTCCGTTCTGTTCACTGAATGATATCGCCATCCACTATTCCATGAATTCCATTTACTTTGTCTTATAATATCGGTAGCCTCTCCATCTCGTAAAACTTTGGTATTGTCACGTGAAAATGTTACAGCTTTGGCTGTATGAATTCTTGGACCATTCAAGCGCTGTGGCATTATGTACCCTCTTTGCTCGTTGGATAAACGTAAATCATCACAAGCACGTTGCTTCAACCATGAGGACGCCATGCCTTCTTCGATCATCACATTGTCATGATCAACTAATCTGGTGGTAGTTGGCGATAGTTTATGAAGAGAGAGAGCAACCTGTTTTTGTCGAAGATCAGAATGTTGTTTTACCACAACGAGCAAGAAGCAGAAGTCTCCCATTTCATCCACATATTCGAGACTACCAACAAATTCATTATGCAAACTATGAATCGATTGTTGCAAGTCGTGAATAAGCTGTTCGCCGACTTTTCGCTGGTCAATGTTCCATATACTACACTGGCCGATTATATAACGATCAATATCATTCGCATTGTCGAGAATCTTCATACTATTTACTGCTGTGTATTTCCAAGATTCCATCTTCCTGGATGTTGATCTTTGGTCGCAGCAGTTCCAAGTCATCGTACACAATATTCTTGTTTCTAATCTAGAATATCAGATAATGAATTTGGCACAACCTGCATGTACTTGTAGATTCTCTCTCTATCTTTGTTACCTACTCATACACTAGGCAGATATGTTTTTCATTGTCGTTTTTCATGGATCTTCTCAAAAAATTCTATTGAAGTTATATTGAAATGTAATAAGATCCACCTTGTATTCTCAGTATATTTATCAAGCTTTTAAATTCTTCACATTCTCTTCAAAACCTAAAGATTCGTATACAAATAGACGACTTGGATACTGCTCCTTCGAATAAAGAAAACCAAATAAATCGTATTGCCTATAAAGACGGCTGAATTAATATTTGCCTTAAATAACTATCATCAAAAAGTAAAAGATTAAGTTTCATTGACACTACTACTTAATTAATCGTGAGATAATTTCTAGTACCATCAGACTTTTGCGATAGTTATAAAACGCAATCAATATGTTCTTTAAGAATCATTCAAGCTGATAAATCTGAATTCGCGTGTGCTAGAGACAGAAAAAAAAACGGTTCCAACAAATCAGAATATTTTTTTTCGGATTTTTCGACTTTATTGGGACTTTTCAACTATTTTCGATCATACATCTGCTTGGATTCAAAAATTGGGACAACTAAAAAGTCTAATAAAAGCATAAATCATATCTGAAAAATTTCAGAAGTATGCTCTATTCAGTATTAAACATTATCTATTAGTTTCCAACTTCAATACTTACGATTAATCGTTATTCACCTAAAATTTGAGTTTTATTTTACTTCTATTGAATTAGATAGGAAGAAAGCTCGACATTTGCATCATTACTTTTATACCGCATAGTTGTTTTTATAGAGAAAGTCTGAGAAGCACTTGTTAGTTTCAAGTTTTTCTCTACTTGAATAAAAAACAGTGTGAGTCACAACATAACCAACAAACGGAAGAAAAATGTAAATGCGAAATTTCAAAACGATTGATTCAACGGCAGTTAGTTTTTCTTGGGAAGCAAACAAAATAGATTTTGCTGGTTGAACAGTTTTTCAAAAAAAAAGTTACCTAGTCAATGTGATTTCTAAACGAACTTGGACAGGTAACTGCATACGTAATGTTCGTAATATGCGTGGTTTTTCAACAAGTGTTCGAACACTGAAACCAAGAAAATAGACTAGGACTACACATCTTCACTGTATGACTAGAAGTAATGTACAGAAAAAAACTTTGAATTGGTCTTGTTTTTCGCTTCAATGCTTATTGAAGAAGTATCATAAACATGTATGCAAATGAATATTTAATATATAAAGATCTGAGTGTGTTTGCCTAGCTCTCATATTCTTCCAATAATAGTCATTTGCAAGTCTATTAACTATAGCTGATTGGGCACCAAACAAGTGTGATATCACTACCTTACAGCATAAAATTATTCCGTTAGTGTGATTTAAAGGGCCTTCTCGTTATAGACCAAAATTTTTCAAATTTTTCGTTTTTTCTACTCTGCATATGCTTCGAAGTGTTTTCCATCTATTGATGACGTTTTGAGAACTCAAATATGTGTATAAAGTAAAAAAAAAAAGATCTCAAAGATAACTCCATTGTTGTAATGGTATAACAGCGAATTTTCTTTCTATTATGGTTTTGTCAAAACCTAGTTTTTCAGCAAAACTCTACAGAATTCCACACCTTTCTCGAGCATAGTATATTCAATTAAGCTATAACTTTTTCTACAAGTACCAGATAGTGTTTCGAGTGTATATTTTTTTTTATTTTGAAAGATCTTACGAGAGAAGCATGATTGAAAAAAATTATTCGTTTTCTTAGGTGTTGTTCGTATGTGGGCTGGCTTATTAGAAAGAAACCAAAAAAATTAGGTATCCTAAAATATTTTTAGTATTTGTCAAAGGAATTTTCAGTTCTGTCTCATTTACAACGACTGAGAGAGCGAGAAGATTAGGGGTTGGAAAGGTAGATATTGACTCTCCAATATCTATCTTAGAGATCTATTTATTCTCGAAGTTTCATAGTTTTCTAATGAGCCATTCTCAAAATGTACCAGAAAGGAAAAGAGAGCGTAAGTGAACACTCACACCGTAACTGACCATGTTGTCTATTTTACTAATCAAATATTGTATTTGCCTTTTTCAATAATGATTTGAGTTTGGGTGAAGTGTGGGGTGTTGATTTTTCAGCACATACTATCATTGATAGTAGTTTTAAATCATATGTTTTATGCTTTGTTCCATTATGGTTTTCGTATAATTACTGAGAGTGCTGCAATAATATTAATGCATTTCAAGATATTATCACTCCTTGTTTCAAGCAACACTTTGTTCAAGATGGATATGAAGGAATAAATGATGATTTGGATATGAATAGTGGAACAATAAGCGCCGAATATGAGTATCCAGCGGATCCATTGTCGACAACTATAAGTGCTTCAAAATCTATTGATTCAGCACTTGAAGATCTTATTAAAGAATCATGTAATCAACAATAGGAAAACAATGTAGTGTTTAGGATTCCATACTTTGCTCATGCGATCCAACTGATGGTGGAAAATGGTTTGAAAGAAGCTAAATCAATTTTAGGTGCGCTAGAAACAAATTTTTGCACTTGCAAGAAAATGAAATTCCCAATTTATTACTACAAAACGAATTTTTACTATACTACCTGTTGAATTAAATGAGTTATTGACTCAATTAAAGTACAAACGTTTGTGTTTGAATACACGTGACTTAACTATGTTACACGAGTTGTTGCTTTACTATCACTATTCGCTGAAGCAACAACGGTTACACAACGGTAAAAATTCTCCATCCAGGGTGTGGGATGTGGGTGTGTGGGTGACGATGTGGGTGTAGAATGAAAGAATACCCATACTCACCCACCCATACCCACATCCACATCCACACCCACTCACACCCAACTTGCATATTACATTGATAAAGTTAAAAAAGTGTACAATATTTGAAGAATTCTTGAAAACTCATCAAATGGAGGTTCCATGTCTTTCAGTGCTTGTTCGTTCATTTAATATTCGAGCAGTAATCTCCGTTCCCAGTGAAAGCTTATTTAGTGTTGCTGCTTATGTAAATCGAAAACAACGCTCGTCTATATCTTCAAATGCCCTTCGATATTCAATGATACTTCGTGATTCAGATAGGGTGTGGGTGAATGGCGGTGTGGTTATGGGTGTCGGTAGGAGTGAGGATGTGGCGGTGGCTGTGGTTGTAGGTAGTCATGGGTGTGGAGTGTGGGTGTCGGATCTGCATAACCTCTAATCTAGCTTACACTCACACCCACGCACCCTTTCACGATCTATTCTGTTTTGAAATGTTGTCCATTTTTTGCTTTGAATCTTGTTTCTAGTTTCGTCATGAAATACATGAGTAAAAATGAATATCAACGAAACGTTTAGTTACAAATAAAAAGAAGATCAGATTTCACCGAGAAAACTAGTCCAGAATGTGTATTTCAAGCGGTGGTTTTCTTCTTGTATAGTTTGTATATGTTATAAACTGCAAAAAGGTAATTCTGAGTGTTTCAATATCAAGACAAAATTAAAAAAAAAACCTTTGTAATGTCATGCCGATTGTGTTTCAGTGTCCTAAATTGCTCTTGTTGTTTGATCTGCTATTGTTCTTATAATGTCTATCTCACATGTTCGTCGTTAAGATTAGTTCCACTAATGGAATGTATATTGAACTGATACATAGACGATGACGAAACATATTATGTAATAATTTAATGAATTAAAATCCTTGTTTTCACTTAGTGTCAAACTTACTCTATTGAACATTAACACAATGGTGAAAAATTGTCTAAATTAGAACATAACATACTAGAGATCTACATGTAATCATAAAAAGTACAAATAAAATATATTACCAGAGCTGTAATTATATATATAGTTTATAATATTATCACTTGAATGATATTTATTTAGTATTCCATTGAATTGAAGTAAGTTCGATACAATATATAGGATTCGATGGAAATCAAAATTTTAGATATCATACGAACTCTTCATCAGCAAAATACTGATAAGTAATTATCGATTAAAAAAAGATATAATATGTTCTTTGAATTTTCTAAAATAATCAAGGTTTAAGCTTAAAGAAGAACGAAGATATTCATCCAATAAACCGTTATCAATATTTCATGAAAACATTCTTGTTCTTCTACTATTAAGCAAAGACAGTTTGGTATGAAGTGCTCATATAATTCTAACTTCTGGTTATTTTTATAAGTCAATGAATAATACGTACTGTCTTTATTGCGCTACTAAACGAAGTTTGCAATTTATTTGAACTTTATTGTGATCTATTTCTGTACGACATATGCCATGCACTCTTTACTTAACTTGAGAGTGACATGGAGCATGTTCACAATTTTTATTGAACATTTATTCATATGATATTTACATATGATGTTCTTCATAAATGGATTTATCGTTATTGTCAATATCAATATTCAAAAAATATGAAACCTTGAAGCAGAATTTTTTTTTTGTTCAGCATATCACATGATTTTAATCAATAATTAAGCAACAATAAGAATGGTGTGGGTGTGGGTGGACGTAGGTATAGGTGGGTGAGTGTGGGTGAGTGTGGGTATTCTTTCATTCTACACCCACACCGTCACCCACACACCCACACCCACACCCACACCCTTCATTCACTTTACTAAATTTCAACCAGACCTAAAAAGAAATTTTTTTCTTCAATGAAAACCCGACGACACAATGCAGTTGGTGAACTAGTGAGCAGCACTTCATCAGACTGAAGTATATTTAAGGGTATATTCAAGTAACATGTGTGAAACTATATTACTCTGTACGGATAATGAATGATTAACTCATAAAAACAGTAGGCGACATCGCCGTCAAAAAAAAGAATAAATTTGGTTTCTATGGAATATATAAACATTCGATTGATGTGCATTACTCTGAGAATTGTTTTTATTCTCATACATGATCAGTTCCGGCGGTGGTGTGTTATTCAATACTCTTCAAGTATGGTAGCTACTGTTCAAATGTTGAATAATGTTGACTACGGTGTTCAAGTTTCACATCAATAGTTAAAATATGTTCTATGATTCAAAAGATGAATGGGTGTGAGTTCTATAATTAAACTCAATGGAGTGTGTGTTTAACACTTTTTTTCCTTTCAACTCATTCCTCTTTCATATAAATAGAAGTTGAGTAAGAAGACATAAAAATCACCATCTTTTTTTCTGCCTAATATCCAACTAATAATATAAGGCTTCATTCGTCTTTTCTTTTGATTGTGCAACTTCAGAAGCGACGAGAAAATGCATAACTACGTCTTTACACCCAACACGTGGTCTATTTGCAATTTGTTTCACTAGAAAAATATCTTTGTACACTTTTGCTTTGATTTACCTTCAGATAATAAACCGTCACTCTATTATTCGTGTATTAAGAACCTAAATATACAATCACTAGCTATATTATCGACCGTATTAATAACAATTAAATTCTAAATGAATATATTTTGAACGAAAATATTGTATCATGCATGTTTTTCAATTTATGTCGAACTTATTTCTTCGATTACTTAAAAACAGCACTTTTAAAGCATTACTGTACAATCGTTTTACAGCACTATTTTCACATTTTGTGAACGTTGAAAAGTTGTGTTGTATGGAGTAGGTAATGGTCCAATTGGATTCTATTGTGTGTATATGAAATACGATATAATCATGTAAAGATAATGTTGACAACTAAGTGTCAACATGATTTGAAATTGCTTTGTGTTAGAATCCAGTCGAATCTTTGTATTATTTCTCAATTGGAATCTAAATTAGAGAATCATGAGAACGTTATGAAATGCATAAATACAGATTGCAGCTTAAAACATAAGAGTATCTACTCTGACAGCTATCGGCTCTATTTCTAATACTATCCAAAGATTTTCATTGGATACTTTGCAATTGTACAATTCAAATGCGTATCACTAAAGAGTTTTGGTTTTTTCCCGAAGGACCACCCTTCTTACATTAACTCTACCTAATACGAAAAAAATCAATCTGAACATTTTATAGAATAAATTAAAGCTTCAAATTCGAAAACTACGGAAACGTTTGCTCAAATTTTACAATAATATGATTACTTTTGAAAATTAGCTTTTCGTATAGAACAAAGACTTATGCCTATGAAAATGCCATGCTGATACATAACTGTTAAGTACTATAACTGCTTAATTAAATACCTGTATAGGACTGCTCGATTGAGATAATATAGCGACCATATTACGACAGCTGTTTTTGAATCTGTTACATAATGTAACAGTAATCGTGTTTTTTTCAGTACGTGCTTACAATATATCTTAGCTAAACGAATATTTCTTAACGAATAAATCCATAATTGGCGCAACAATCATATAATTACACAAGAGAATGTCAATAGCCCATATGCCTCTTTATGATTCAATGTAACTTTAGTACTAGACTGTAATACACGTCTCGAAATCATTGACTTTGTTTGTTTTGGTGGTCAGATCAAAACTGTCTTTTCAAAAAATGTGAATCTTCGAAAATTTTAACTACAGTCTTTTGCAGTCGAAGAATTTGAACCTCTATGCATATATATAAATACCGTTCAAGTAATTTTTCAGATTAGGTCTGATAGATATTATGCATTAATTGAACACTTGAACTCATGACCTTGAAGATGAAAGATACATAAAACGAATTATTTATTCTATCAATTATGTTTTGTATTTTTTAGAGATAAGACAAGCGGGTGTGGGTGTGAGTGTTTGTTTTCTTTCCACCCACCCTCAGCCACAGCCACAGCCACACCTCACCCCGAATCTGACAACAATAATATCCACTACTATCAATGTAAGAATAACATCGAATATGCATTAGAATCTGATCGATCAGTCCGTTACTAATTTTGAAGCCTAAATTTCCATTGAGTCATGCCAGTTGGCCGAGTCTTACAAGACCCGATTCATCAACTTGAATATCACAATATTTCCATGAAGTACATTCTAAAAGAATTGAGTTATCGATGAACTCGAAAGCCTTCAAACTTATGTACTAAAAGCTTTCAAAAGTTTTTAGCGAAAATTTTTTTCAGAGTTCCATAATATGAATAATAACGTTTTACAACATGAGCGATGCTGTCGATGTCTTCGTAGAATATTATAAGGCATTCTAATATGTTCATAGAATAATTCTAAGTTTTACTTTCAAGAATATGACTTCCACTTTTTTAATCTGAGATAATCAATAATCCAGTTAAGTATCAGATATAGTATGGAACTACGTGTACAATAATCATCACCACATCACAAATCATTTTAAGGTTTCGCCTATTTTAATTAAATTATTTGATAGCTTCGTAATTTCTTTACAAAATCTTGTGCTTACTCTGAAAAACGTGGCTCAGTGAATCTTTCTTATTTCTAAATTGTGGTACTATTTTTAATTCTATTTAATTGGTATGTGAGTGTGTTCGTTTAACTCACTCGTTCACATCTACGAGGTGCATACTAAGCAAAAGAGTCTGACTTCAAATCTTTTGTGCAAAATCTTGATAACAGCAATCCGCAGGAGATCAGATACGAAACCGTTGTTTTTTTTCCTCATGATAAACAAAAAAGAAAGTTCTTTCTGTGTGTAAGCTGAAAAGAACAATTTTAGATTCGTAGGAAAATTTTATTTCTTATAATGTATGCATCTGCTCATCCAATACACATTCCATATATGTTATGAGTTATGTCTTGAAGTCTAAAGCATTTGGTCTTTATTCTGATAAATAAATATTTATATTTATATATACTACCAGGCAAGTCATAATGTCTGCAGTACACGGCATTTTGCAAACATTCATGTCAACACCAATAAATCATAAAGTTTTGATTTGTTTTCTGTTACATGTGTCGTGGAGTTCTTGCTGCTTTTACATTGAAATGATCATTAGATTGTGCTAATTAATAGATTTTTGTGGAACTCACGTATATTTTCGGAGAAAATAGTGAGTGTAAGTTTTAAGTTCGAGGTTTCGCGGCTTCCCCTACCTCCCCTTACAGACAGGCCCCCATTACAGACCTTAGCGACCAGGTTTAAAATAATGGATATACATATACATATATATATATAACAGCTTCATTCGGGTATAATTCAATGCTTCTTGTAATAAAAATGTAAAATAAAAGAAAAAAACCAGTGTTAAAAATGAAAAATGCTGAGCAAATAGCAACAAAGAAGGCGAAAAATAAGGGCGCCTGTCAGAAAATTAAAACTTCATGATTTTAAGGTGGGGTGGGTGTGGGGTGGGGGTGTAACTGTGGCTGTGTGCGTGGGTGTGGGTGAGTATTCTTTCATTCTACACCCACACCGTCACCCACACCCTTACACCCATACCCTCACCCCACACCCACACCTACACCCACACCAACACCACACACCGTCACCAACACCCTTACACCCACACCTATACCCACGCCAACACCCCACACCCACACCTACACCCACATCCACCATCTGTAGCGATAGCGTGATGACTCTTTCCCACAACTTTGTCATCCATAGTTTTCGACAGGTCCACATCCTCTGCTTTGTTGATTGTGAAAAAAGACCTACCTTTAGGTGGTTTGTTGTGCGCATCGTATGAAGCCGTACTTGAAAATAACGGAAGAAATATTGAAGCGTCATGTCGAGTGACTGACTCACTAAAAAAACATTTTTTTTGCTTCATGTAGTCTTTGCATATAAATACCTGATATTTTTTGGCATTTTTGATTGAATATTCACTGAATCAAGCGAAAAAAACACATAGCGAAGCTTTTGAGATTTCTCTATTATTTTAATCGAGTTGGTTACAGAAGAACACGAAAAATGAAACCAAGCAGAAACAATTACTTCTTGCAGTAAGTCTCACGAACATACGATGAAAATTGGTTTGTATATGAAGCTTCATGAGTAGTCACGCATTATTTGAATTTCAATAAAAAGAAAAATTGCTAATTTCGATAACATTCCAAAAAGAATTGAGTTGATTTCGAATCGTTTTCGATTGTAGAGCTAAAATATATAGAATCGGAAACAAATTCATCGAAACATATTTTACTTCTTTCTTTAGTCTAGCAATAAACAGGTAAATCAATCATGTATATCATATACATATAGACAAATATTTTTTAAAAAACGAAAAATAAATTCTCTCGATCTGTTTAACATAAGATACTTTCAATTCAATGGCGCATCAGAGTAAGTTATAATGATTCTTTCACCAGGAAGTAAGTAATTTCAAATCGGAATTAGACTCTTTATCAGCAATTCAGATTCAGATCCAAAAAAACTCCTATTACCAATTTCTATAGGATTTAAATACAGATGAAGCCATCCGGTTTATTTACGATTCTGAAAATAGCCAGTTCTGCTTATCCTTATTCATGGCATATATATCTTTTTGTTTGTTTCTTTCTAGAATGTTCAAACCGATTTTCGTATTACTGGCTTTTATGAGAACTATTTGTTGTGATGATCTACCCGGTCTAGAATATTTATCCACAGGCTTTGACGCCTTAAAGATGATTAATACAATTGAAGATACAACGCGTTCAAATCCAGAACGATTAAAATATAAAATCTTTAATTTTATCAAACCAAGTGGGAAAATGTTTACTCTAGATGTTAATGAGCGAAAACAGAAGTTTTCAGTACCAGATTTAATACAAGTAGCTGAATTAGATATGAGAGTTAAAAAAAAATATAGAGCAAATTACCTATACATACGAAGAGTTCTATACAAGGTAAACGATAGCTTGTAATACATTCAGTCTTATACTTTCTGATTTCATAACCCTTAACATTAGTCTCTATTCTCTTTTATTTTTACAGCTATTTTCGTTCATTCTCAATTGATCTTGATGTAACAATTTCTATTCCAATCGCGCAACCTGGTTTGCCTTTGCTTCCACTGATAACACCATCATTCGGTTACCATAATACATTGAAAACTGCTTATGACTTCATAACGAAAACGTCGGCAGCAGTAGGCATAGCTACAGATTGGTGGGGAATGTATACAATACATTTGGGACCAACATTTTTGCTGACGTAAGTCATATGATACTATATTATTTTAGTTTTTCAACACAGTTGATCACTGAGAAATAGGGAAGTTAGAAACTTTATCTTTGAAATTTGCGTAGAATTTTTATTTTTAAAAACTGCACCGTGGATATTTGAAAGTACTTTGACATGCATGCGATAAGTCAACTTTTATCAATTTTCCTTATTATCCACATTTCTTAGGTTTGACGATGCATTTAACAAAACGTTAGTTAAACTCGTTTCTAATCCAACAACTGAAAACGATCAATCATACTACAACCAACTCGTTGCTACATTCGGTACACACTATATTTCGTCAGTTATCGTTGGAGCATCAGTTGATATTTACACATATATATCACAAAACTATCATAGTCAGTACGATTCTAGTTCATTATCACAAGCAATTTCACTAGGTGTTGGAATTTCAATTTTTGATGCTTTTTCATTCAAGAGGAAGAAAGGTAATGGACAAACAAGTGGAAGCATAACCGAAATTAATGTTAATCTTGGGCTTTTTGATGATATTGCTGGTCTGCATGGTACATTCAGTTGGGGTTCGAGTGACACTCGATTAAGTAAAGATTTCAAAAAAAATTCAGCCTTTGAATGGAAATTTTTACCGTCTGTGAATGTCACCTCTGACATTGATGAAAACATAATGAAAGCATGGTTAGAGCGTGCATCAAAAAAACCTACTGTAATTAATCGTACGTTATCATCCATTGTGAATCTATTAAGTGATTATCCATCTCCGATTCGTCGTCATTTACAGTCAACAATTGACTTTTATCTAAAGCATGCTCATCTGCCAAAACTTGAAGAGCTGAAACAGAAAACAAAAACAACTCGCTCGAAACGTGCATCGGCTGCTACTAGTAAACGTATACCAGGTTTGGATGTTGTTGGCTGTGGTTTTGATATATTCAAAATGGAAAGTAGAAACTGTTTGCTAGATCTAAGTGACCAAGAGAATACTAGCTTATGGTTAGATGTCTATAATCAGAAACAGAAATATATCGTTCCAAATGGCTTCTTTGTATCGACTAACAAGGAACTATTGACAACATTTTGCACTACATTCTATTCAAATTTATCACAATTTTTTCGAAACACCTACTATAGGAATGATGATGATTCAGATGGTTTTCTGGGATTTGGTGCATCACATAGCCATCAGGAATTGATAGAGAAATATCGTCAGATCTATCAATACAAATATCATTTCGCATTGTCACATCAGCAGGTGATTTGGTACACATTAGCGTTCAATAGTTTTCCACTACCAAAACTCAATGCAGCAACTCGTTTATCGCTTGATAAACTTCCAATAGTCTTCAATTCTTCGTTTCTCGAAAGTTGGAAGAATTTCTTTAAAGCCTACGGCACGCATTACGTTGTTCGTTCTGATATGGGAGGCTTGATGTCGTTGGAAAATTATCACGAATCGTGTTTTATTGAGAAATACACTGAAACATGGTTCAGAACACAAATGTCACTTAGTTTTTGGTTTTTCTTTTCTTATAGTTCACAAACTGAAACATATAATTTGAAAGTTGACACGACTTTTAGAAACTACAGCGTATCCACTTTTAAACTTGTCGGTGGTGACACTGGTCTTATTGATAATTTTGACCAGCAGACATGGCTATTGACTGTGAAAGACCGACCGAACCCTGTAACATATCAGTTAGTGCCGATTTACGATTTACTCCCTGACGGTCCACAACGCACTGCACTTCGAAACGCCAGCCTTTATTTTCGTTCAGCTGCTGATAGGGAAGCCAATCTCTACATCCAGCGCTTACAGAATACGCCAATCAAACCACCATTACCACAATTGGATTGTTCACCAATGTCACAACGAAAAAAACGAGATATTGCCACCACAACAGAATCACTATTTGATTTAACAAAAGCCATGGAAGAACTGTGTCCAGTTGTTGGTTTCTACGGGAATTATTGTCTGGGTCGATCGAAAAATGTAACTGATCGACAGTTGTTATCAAAGGCTGCATCATCAATTTCTGATTTACCGCGCGGTGTTGGTATCGCGATTGATATTTCTACTGGAAAATTGTATCTACCAGCATTTGAAACATCAAAAACCAATAGCTCTATTTGGACAGATCCTATTTCCAGACAAAGTTTACGGGTACCACCTGAAATTCAACTGACAACTGCAAGTGAAATGAAAAATGATGAAGTTACTATTCGTATCTTCCGTACAGAAAATGAAATGACTGATGTATGGTTACGTAATGCTGAAGCTGGTTATTGGACAGGAGGCCAATTCGCCTATTCAAGAAATATTTCTGATTTATACAATGCATATTTTGCCGAAAATCAAGGAACAGCAGTCGCACAACAATTGCTCCCATTATATACATTAACAATGAAAAAAGGAATGATGAAGCTGAATCAGTATGCGCAAGCAGCTATCAATCACTTAACGCCAGCCTATAACGAAGACCTATATCGTCGTTTTCTTGACGCATGGGGTACTCATATCACCATATCAACAAAGCTAGGTTCATTGAAAGAATTGCAAATTATATTTCGAAATTGTATGATTGCTTCTGAAGCTGAATTATCGTATATGAATAGTAAACAGCAATCATTTCTTGAAGAAAATTTGAAAGAAGAACTCTTGAACGAGAAACCTTGTCTCGATTATTACTATTACAAAAGGCGTAAAGTTGTCGTCAATCGTCGTCTTGGCGGAAATTTAGCGCTAATAAATGACACAACTGAATGGAAAAAGTCTGTTATACTGGATCCAGCTTTATTATCTGTCATTCAATATACACCTTGGTACGAATTTGTGTCAAACTCACAAATTAAAGCAAATTTGAAATTGGCTATTCAACGGCGAATATCTGCTGCGAATGCAAAGAGCCAAGCACTGGCAATGCAAGTTCAGAATACTAGAGCACGCATGAATCTTACCACACAACTACTTATTTTAAAAAAAGAGTGGGAACCGAGTGCTACAGAGCTCATATTAAACGGAACTGAAATATGTCCAACAGGTTTAAGCAATGCAGTTTTAGCACAGAAATGTGGAGTTGGAACGATGATTAAAGCTTGTGCCAGAAACCCCACCGACGATGGCTATACTCTGACAAATCAGGTACCTGCTTGCTACGAACGAAATACAACAACTGGTGCATTTCGTTTAGCAGCACGTCGCCAGTATGCTGTGTCGACTAACAGAACACGAACAAAATATGAAAGTAAGCATTTTTGTAACTTTTTTCTCGGCTTATAACAAGTGTACCGTTAAAACACAATTGTGATGTTTCAGTTTTTCATAATCTCTAGAAGCATTGTAATTCAGCATGCATGTTTTTTACTCTTTAGACATAGATATCGCAGGTGAATGGAAACACAGTGGTTGTTCTTCAATTTATGCTGGTCAGTGTTATGATAGTTCAAACCCGTCGAACGTCAATGTGGTATTCATGTGTTCTGGTTGTGATGTTCAATTCAAAGAAAATGGATGGATATGTACATGTCCGATTTATCCATCTGACGAAGCTTGGGAACCCTACTGCTAAATTATTACACTTTTAAGACTAACCAACACTCAAGCATTTAATTATGAGTACGTGCATCTAATGCGAGCACAGTATATCAATCAGTTTGAAATATTGTGGAACTTAGATATATTTTTAAAGAAAACCATGTTTGTAAGTTTTAAGTCGAATGTTGGTATTCCTTTACCTCTCTATAAACAGTACATTGCAAATGAGACCAATGGTAGAACGTCAATCACTGCATTTTCATACCAACTAGCGATAATAGCCACCTTATTTCTTTCCTTAATTCGTTAGCAATGAAAAAAACGCTGAACGGCGTTAATAACAAGGCTTAGACTATTCTATAACATTCTAGGAGATTGAATAAACTTCTTTTGAAAGTTCAATGACCATAGTACGTTTGTAAATGCTTCAAATAGCGCAATTTATAATATAGGCACAGGGAAAAAGTTTGTACAGTAGAGGGTGTGGGTTTCACTTCAAAACGCAGACACTCACACTGTAAAAAAGTAGGTGCTTTGCCGAACCTATGCCCAGAATAAGAACCATTTTGGTTCGGTACAAAATTACTGAGCCTTTTTTTGTTCGGTACGAAAATTACCGAGCTTTTTTAAGTTCGGCAATTCCGTACGGAACCAAAAAGGTTTTTATCTTGAACACAGGTTCGGTAAAATACCTATTTTTTTTTATAGTGCACGTTCACACCCCAAACCCACACCTACACCCACACTCACACCCGCACCTCGCATCCCACATCTCGCACCCCA
>CAJNOP010000145.1:21235-50089 GCA_905250075.1 Rotaria sp. Silwood1 | reverse complement strand
CGCACCTCGCATCCCACATCTCGCACCCCACACCTACACCCACACCCCACACCCACACCCCACACCCACACCCACACCCCACACCCACACCCACACTCATACCTCACGCCCTATGATGAGGTCTGTTTCAGACGTAATTCACATCTACAACAGGCTTTTTTGCGAGTCAAATCGATAGTTGGAGAAATAATGTTGAATTAAGCAAAAAAATGCAAAAAGCAAAGAATAATAAAGTAAACAAAAAATAGTGCCCCAGTGTAAGGAAAGAATAAAATTTCTGTTCGAAGTCAACATTTAGGCAAACATAGACCGTTTCTCTGGTAGTCGATTATTATTTGACAAAAAAAGCAAGGTATGTTACACACATTTCATTTTACTTATTTTCTACCTGTCTAATAAAGCTAAAAAGCATCGCGTGAGTTCCATATTTAAGTTCAAACGGGTATGCATTTACAAGTCGTTTTAGATTAGAGTATAGTCGTAGCTGTGGGTTACCCGAGCCTCTCACCACACCCTATCGACGTCCCATACACGTACCCATGCAGTCAAATCGACACCGAAAATCTACCTTACAAACTATAAGAAACGAATCTGCTGCTCATTGTTGTCATTAACTGAAATAATATTTGCTTTGAATGCATTTTGATCCTATATGCTAAGGCTTATAGCGAATAGAGAAGCGGAGGCTAAAAAATCTGAGTGTAAAACTTAAATTCACTATTTCCTTCCGAAAAATATACGTTAGTTCTTGAAAAGTATACCTAGCTAATGTATATCTTAAAGAAAATGTTAAAGAAAATATACCGTTTAGAGATGCTCATGCTTTGCTTCGTAAATATCGAACCTTTAACAACGACATTATTATTATGCTTAATCCAGCACTCATGCATATCGCTCACGGCGATTTCCGATCAAGTTTTGATGTTCAGAGAAGCTATTTGGGACGCATCATGATCTCTAGTGGAATTTAGTCTTAGATATCGTGAATGAGACCATTCATGGTAAATAGAAACATGACATAGCAATGCTTTGTCAACGAACGGATCTCGGGTGAGCGGCAATAGAGAAAATAAGGAAAAACTGATCTATCAGTGACTGTTGCACAACATTTCAAAATTTATCGATTGCATTTGCTCGATAATAATCGAATCAAATCTAAAATATAGAATTAAATTGATTCTGACTTTCTTCGTCTTGTCTATTCAACAAAAAAGAATGTAATGAAGTCTCGTTGAGGCTGTTCTTTCTTTGCAAACATTGAAACATAGACTAGCGCTCGTGAAATATAATATGAGGAAACCGATTCGAAGTGATTCTGAGGAAGTAGTCTCCAACTTCCCACTTCAATAAATACGCTCGTTTTTCTCGGTAGCTATTTTCTTTGAGAAGGCAAAGTAAACATGATCTGCCTTCTCTTAATTCTTTCACAAACAAAAAATGTGTTTGTTTGCATGAAATGAGTCATCAATAGAGACCAAACATAAGCCAATAGATGCGCATTTTTTAGCTTCCTTTTTTTCGCGGAGAAGTCGCCTTGCTTGGAAATAGCGCACTTGGGCAGTCCATTTCACTTGCGAAAAAAACTTCCGTAAAGCAACTGAATAAAACCATTCTTTATTAGTCGTCACCATTTAGATTTTTGGAGGGTGCATGTTAGCGTAGGGTTTGGGTGTGAATGTGGCTGTGATTTGTGATGTGTATGGGTCGGATGGGTGAGGGTGTGTGGATAGGGTGAGTGTTGGTATAAGTGTGGATATAGGGTATCGATGTGGGTCTGGGGTGTGGGTGTGAGATGTGGGTGTAGGATGCGGGTGTAGGGTGTGGGGGTAGAGTGTGGGTGTGGGTGTGGGATGTAATTGTGTATCTGGACGTCGTTGAACTGAAGACTCACATCCACACCCTCACAGATCCATACCTAGACGCACATGCACATTCATATTCAGAGCTCGAAACAATACCGACATTCTAGTCCACACTCTCACTCACTACCTCAGCAATATTTCTTCAGGATTTCACCTGATTTTACGTAACTCTAATGACGTCTGATAAGATTTGATTAGAATCCAGTCAGAACGTATAGAATGAGATCAGATCCGGCCGGGTTATCGAAAGTTCGCCAATAGGAATTTTGCAAACTAGACTTTCGCCATTGGCGAACGTCCACTGAACATTTGCCAATATACCCCCTGTACTTTCGCAAATTGGCGAATATCCAATGAACTTTCTCGGGTTTTAGTAGAAGGGTAGTATTGTTTAGACAAATTGATATCAACAATATTCTTAACTGTACGACTTGAGGTATATATTTATAATGCTAGGCATAGTTCTTGTACATCACTTACGATATGAATGTTCCACTATCATTAATGAAAATCTATTCGACTTTCGCCAATTCGTCCTCCTGACTATTCGCCAATTGGTGAAAGTTCAGCGGATTATCGTCAATATATCCCTTGGAAATTCGCCAATACACCTCTGTATTTTCGCCAATAATTGGTGAAAGTCTTATTAGCGAAGTTTCGGAATCCCATCCGACAGTTGCATTGATTTTCTTGACTCGAGAACAAGTGAAGAATGATCTTTATTTTGACTAGTTTATTAATATTTCACTCGTGTCCTTCCTATGAATAGAAAAAGTTGAAGATTACGGAGTTTTTATAACATTAACTTTTGTTTTGAAGTAGAACACAAACAAACAAGCGTGACTCATTCACATCAACAGATAGAAACGCAATGCATGATTACTGTTTAAATGTAATTTTTTTCATGAAAATTTCTATATGCGTATTTATAAGAGCTGGTTAGTAAGAATGTTATCTGATCTGAAAAGAATGACAGTTTGGCTTTTTCTCTCTGTGTCCTTGTTTTAGCTGATGGTGCCTGCACTGCACAAACGTGTACTAGTGGACTGATATCAGGTTGTTCATCGAATTCGAACTGCGTATGTTTTCAACACGCAAATGGCAGTGGTATCTGTGCTCTTAGAGTTAGCGGTTCAACTGGGCTAAGCTTATGTAACTCTAACCAAACGTGCAACGCCAATAATGAAATGTGTTTTACCAATACATGCTATCTAAGTCAACAACCTGTCTGTTATGATATCGAATATGCAAACATAACTGTCTGTCCACCACGTAAGTGCAAGATTTTATGGACAGCAAATCACGAAAATAAAACCTTATCTGTTTATCTGTTTTAAGAGTCAAGCACGACCACTATGCCGACAACATCAACTAAAAAAAAAGGTACGAAAAATATGTGAATAACGTATTCACAGAAGTCCACTATACAGTAATTTATTTAACTTTTTATTTGATGTCTGCATGCATTTTTCTGAACGTTAAAGTTCTAAAAAAGTGAATGCTACATTAGTTGAATTCATTTTTCATTTTGTGGAACTTTCATGCACTACGATTCACGTTGAAATTTTAATTTATTCTAAGACTGCAAGTGCTTCTACGATTTATCTATATATTTCTACGATTCACTTTAGCTACAATCTGCTTGAAAAAAAATTGTGTTTTGAACAATTTTTCAGTAGAAAGATTCAGAGATTTGCGGTTCTCAGTTTATTAAAGTAGACACTCTTTTACTATGAAGCTTTAATGAAAGAAAGTTTTTGATAGTGTCCTCTATGAAAAATCGAGTATAACAAAATCAGAAAATCTTTCAAAGAACACTCCCGAATAAACTTCAAATTCTTTTATCGGGTATTCTTTTCACATAGACACCAGGCCAGATAATATATTTTACGCAGGTTTGTGTACTTGATTTAGGGTGGAGTGAGTGTGGATGTGGATATGGATAAAGAGCAAATCCATACCAACTCATCCCATAAGGGATTCAGTGTAGGAAGAAGCAGTAACTGTAGCAATAAGGGGTTAGATACAGTTATAAGTTGGTAAGGCTTTCTTGCAAAAACCGATCTCAGTCCAGGAACGTTCAAATGCCATGAAATTTTCAGGATATGTTGGGGTTGTAATGGAGAAGCTATGGTAAAATTTGCAGTCCGATATCATGACATCTGAGGAAAATTTCTTTGTTTGAAAGAACGTGACAAAATGCAAGGCATCAAAGAGCATTTTTTAAAACTCTTCCTTTTAAGTAGAAAACGACATCCCAAGTTCAATATTCAAAATACTCTCAAAAAATGGCGCTCTAATTAAATAGGTCTTTTTATATATGATAACAACAGTTTAATTTAGAAAAAGGGCTCTTTGGTGCCCTGCGTCTTCACATACTCTTTTCTACAAAAGAATATGAACGACATAGAATGAGCCTGGGCAATGAATTTGAATTGGGCGATCGAGAAAGGCTAATCTGAGAAAAAGTGAAAAACATGTTTCAAGTTATCTGAAATACGCTTATTTTTCAACGAAAATCATCAAAAGTTTTGGAAAAAAGGACTTGCCAAATAAAAAAAGAATACTGTTTCTGAAAAGGCAAATCTTAAGCTGTCCTCCTATGCATTTATCTCCACATCAGATTTTCTGACGAATATTAACTTTTTTGAGAGGGAAAGACCTTAAGCATGGACATAAGAGTAAGCATGGACATAAGAGTAAGTATAGAAATAAAAGTATAGACGTAAATAGATAGGGTTAATTCTATTCATGTAAAGTTTACTACGAAACTCTTCGTATGAACTCTTATTTTCGATTCAGTTCAAATGCTGTGTAGGAAGCTTCTGTTGCGACACCTTCTTTACAGCAGCCCAGAAGAGGTTTGATACGAAACGTTTTCTTCACAGAACCAAAAAGGCTTCTTCCGTGTATCCGTCGAAAGAACCTTTTAGAAGCATAGTCTAGTCTATATAGATTGAACAATTCTTTGTCTTCGATCCGCAGACTGCTCTATTGTTTGAAGAAATACCAACTTATCACAGGCTGTTTGCAGTTTAAGCCAATAGTTTTTGCAACTGAGATTTATATAATTATAAAATAATCTTTTTTTCTGAGCATAGGCGAAAGTATTAAAAAGCTTCAATTGCATTTCAGGATAAGAAATAGTTAAGTAAAAGTTGCAGTATACGGTCATGCATAAAATATACATATAGCAGATACAACTGAAGGATGCTGTGTATGTGGCCCTTGTTTTTACCCATACTCTATAATCAAACCTAGAGAGGAAAGTGCATGAATAACGGATGATGTGAAAGTTCTGCAACGATTTCGTATTGAATATGGGGCTATGATGGAATGTTATAGAAGCTTTTTTCAAAGGCCAAAAATATTTTGAAGCAAAAGGGAGACCAGAATCTCACCCCACGGAATTTGCGATCCGGAATTTCGGCTCGATCCGAAATTCCGGTGATTTTTCGGGCCAAGCCGAAATTTCTTGTGGACTGTCGGCCCATGACCTCATTGACCCTAAAATAAAAAAGCTAATTTTTTAAGATTAGTTGCTAGACATCGTAGTGCTGAGCAGGACGCCATAGTGCTCAGCAATATGACGTAGCGCTAAGCAGAACGTCATAGTGCTGAGCAGAGCGTCATATTGCTGAGCAGTGTGACGTTCTGCTCAGCACTGCATCATAGCGCTTAGTAGTAAGGAGTAGTGCTGAACAGAACGTCATAGTTCTGAATGGTATGGCGCAGTGCTAAGCAGGACGTCCTAATCTTCAGCTTTATGGCGGAGGTGTGGGTGTGAGTGTGGGTGAACTGTGGGATAATGTGAGTGTGGATGTGGGTGAGGTGTGAGGTAGGGTGGGTGTGGGTGTTAACGGAAAAGACATCCACACCCCATACCCTCTGCTCAGCACTACGTCATACTACTCAGTACTATACCATACCGCTCAGCACTATGACATCTTGCTCAGCACCATGCCATGCCGCTGAGCACTATGACGTCTTGCTCAGCACTATGACGTCCTACTCAGTACTACGATGTCTAGCAACTAATTTTGAAAAATTAGGTTTTTTATCTTAGAGTCAATGCGGTCATGGGCCGAAAGCCCACAAGGAATTTCGGCCCGGTTCGAAATTCCGGTGATTTTTTGGGTCGAGCTGAAAATCTGGGCCGAAAATTCTGTGGGCCGAAATTTATGGAATCCGCGACTAAAAGCATTTGTTTTGGCCCATTTGGGATTTACAAAGCGAACATCAAAACCTTCAGCCGAATATCACTTATACAAAATTTCTATTCTGTTCCTAATAATATAATTTAGTAGAGGTCTGAAGAGTCTTTTTTTCGTATAAAGTCTATAGCTTCTGGGAACCGCTTTTTTAGGATAGAGTTCATTTTTTCGACTACAATCGACGAAGATGAAAAGTATTGACACCAGAGAATATTGTAAAAGCGTCTATTCTGCTCATTATAAAACATGTAGATAGTTTTTTTTTCTACAGTAACAGTGTTACACCCCTAACTTGAACAACTCACACTCAACGAACAAATGTATAAATGAGTCTAATTCGTTGAAATCTTTTCTAAGTTCAAAACAGTTGCGGAAGAGTTTTCCATAGCCTTTTGTTTTAAAATATTTCTGATCTTTAAAAAAAACTCCAATCAGCTTCTTTCATGAAGTTTTTGCACTGAACAATTTGACGTTTCAGACAGAAGAACAACGAACTCTCAACGACGTTCAATCAGAGCACTATATAAAAAAACAAAATCAAGGCAGGACTTTCACGTCATTCATTATTTGCACTTCTTTCAAAATAAGAACGTGAATGGCTAGAACGATTATGTGAATGAAGAAAAATGATAGAATGAATCTAGGTGTTGGAGAAGGAGAAAAAATAGTAAAAGTACTTAAACCAGTGGCCGAGCGAAAAAACGCTGTGAATAGTGAATGTAAATCTACGTAGAACGAAAGATGAAAAAAATGATATGCAAAATTTGTCAACGGGTTGAACTCGCGGGTATACGAAAAAATGCAACCCGACCCGCGAAATTCGTAAAACGTGAAAATAACCAGCCCGCTGGTCGCGGGTTCAATCACGGTCGGCTCGTTGACCTCTCTGCTACGAAATTTGAAAGATTTTCTGGATTTGCTCGGCTTAATATCCTATACAAGACATTGTCAAAAACTCTTTTAGTAAAGACTTATAGCAAAAGAATGCCTTTTCTGAGAAACTGAAAACCCATATCTCTAAATTATTGTATTCAAAACTTATTCCAAATTCCTCAGAGTTCTTTTTCGTTCGAAAAAAAATAGCAGCAGGTTGTACATTTAGAACCTGTCTAAATTTGAATCAACATGTGTACTTTATAAACTTCCTTTTAGGTGATGACAACACCACAGCCATTGCAGTGGGCGTTACAATCTCTATCGTAGTCTTGCTCTGCATCGGCATTGCAGCTTACTTCATACGACGCCGCTAACGCTAGAGCAACAATTTATCCTGAATATTAGCAAATCAATTGTTTTCAAAACATTTGCACGACCACTTGTGTTTGAATTTCTTACAGAGATTCTAGAAACACGTTGTCGATACCAACATAATTGTCACCATCATAATATCATGTCGTGTAATCCACTGTTGTACCGATGCACAATGTTAGGCAGTAGTAAGGTGCGCGTACAGCAAAACTCGAGCAGAAAATGAATTTAGCTAAGTTGGGTGTGAGTGTGTGGGTGTGGGGTGTGGGTGTGGGGTGTGGGTGTGGGCGTGTGTGGGTGTGGGCGTGGGTGTGGGTGTGTGGGTGTGGGTGTGGGTGCGGGTGTGGGTGTGTGGGTGTGGGTGTGGGTGTGGGTGTGGGTGGGTGTGGATGTGGATGTGCGTGTGGGTGGGTGTGTGGGTGTGGATGTGTGGGTGGATGTGGGTGTGAGGTGGGGGTGGGGGTGGGCGTGTAACTGTGGCTGTGTGCGTGGGTGTGGGTGGGTATTCTTTCATTCTACACCCACACCCACACCTACACCGACACCAACACCCCACACCGTCACCAACACCCTTACACCCACACCTACACAGACACCAACACCCCACACCGTCACCAACACCCTTACACCCACACCCCACACCCATACCTACACCCACATCCACCATCTGTAGCGATAGCGTGATGGCTATTTCTCACAACTTTGTCATCCATAATTTTCGACAGGTCCACATCCTCTGCTTTGTTGATTTTGAAAAAAGACCTACCTTTAGGTGGTTTATTGTGCGCATCGTATGAAGCCGTACTTGAAAATAACGGAAGAAATATTGAAGCGTCATGTCGAGTGACTGACTCACTAAAAAAACATTTTTTTTGCTTCATGTAGTCTTTGCATATAAATACCTGATATTTTTTGGCATTTTTGATTGAATATTCATTGAATCAAGCGAAAAAAACACATAGCGAAGCTTTTGAGATTTCTCTATTATTTTAATCGAGTTGGTTACAGAAGAACACGAAAAATGAAACCAAGCAGAAACAATTACTTCTTGCAGTAAGTCTCACGAACATACGATGAAAATTGGTTTGTATATGAAGCTTCATGAGTAGTCACGGATTATTTGAATTTCAATAAAAAGAAAAATTGCTAATTTCGATAGCATTCCAAAAAGAATTGAGTTGATTTCGAATCGTTTTCGATTGTAGAGCTAAAATATATAGAATCGGAAACAAATTCATCGAAACATATTTTACTTCTTTCTTTAGTCTAGCAATAAACAGGTAAATCAATCATGTATATCATATACATATAGACAAATATTTTTTAAAAAACGAAAAATAAATTCTCTCGATCTGTTTAACATAAGATACTTTCAATTCAATGGCGCATCAGAGTAAGTTATAATGATTCTTTCACCAGGAAGTAAGTAATTTCAAATCGGAATTAGACTCTTTATCAGCAATTCAGATTCAGATCCAAAAAAACTCCTATTACCAATTTCTATAGGATTTAAATACAGATGAAGCCATCCGGTTTATTTACGATTCTGAAAATAGCCAGTTCTGCTTATCCTTATTCATGGCATATATATCTTTTTGTTTGTTTCTTTCTAGAATGTTCAAACCGATTTTCGTATTACTGGCTTTTATGAGAACTATTTGTTGTGATGATCTACCCGGTCTAGAATATTTATCCACAGGCTTTGACGCCTTAAAGATGATTAATACAATTGAAGATACAACGCGTTCAAATCCAGAACGATTAAAATATAAAATCTTTAATTTTATCAAACCAAGTGGGAAAATGTTTACTCTAGATGTTAATGAGCGAAAACAGAAGTTTTCAGTACCAGATTTAATACAAGTAGCTGAATTAGATATGAGAGTTAAAAAAAATATAGAGCAAATTACCTATACATACGAAGAGTTCTATACAAGGTAAACGATAGCTTGTAATACATTCAGTCTTATACTTTCTGATTTCACAACCCTTAACATTAGTCTCTATTCTCCTTTATTTTTACAGCTATTTTCGTTCATTCTCAATTGATCTTGATGTAACAATTCCTATTCCAATCGCGCAACCTGGTATGCCTTTGCTTCCACTGATAACACCATCATTCGGTTACCATAACACATTGAAAACTGCTTATGACTTCATAACGAAAACGTCGGCAGCAGTAGGCATAGCTACAGACTGGTGGGGAATGTATACAATACATTTGGGACCAACATTTTTGCTGACGTAAGTCGTATGATACTATATTATTTTAGTTTTTCAACACAGTTGATCACTGAGAAATACGGAAGTTAGAAACTTTATCTTTGAAATTTGCGTAGAATTTTTATTTTTAAAAACTGCACCGTGGATATTTGAAAGTACTTTGACATGCATGCGATAAGTCAACTTTTATCAATTTTCCTTATTATCCACATTTCTTAGGTTTGACGATGCATTTAACAAAACGTTAGTTAAACTCGTTTCTAATCCAACAACTGAAAACGATCAATCATACTACAACCAACTCGTTGCTACATTCGGTACACACTATATTTCGTCAGTTATCGTTGGAGCATCAGTTGATATTTACACATATATATCACAAAACTATCATAGTCAGTACGATTCTAGTTCATTATCACAAGCAATTTCACTAGGTGTTGGAATTTCAATTTTTGATGCTTTTTCATTCAAGAGGAAGAAAGGTAATGGACAAACAAGTGGAAGCATAACCGAAATTAATGTTAATCTTGGGCTTTTTGATGATATTGCTGGTCTGCATGGTACATTCAGTTGGGGTTCGAGTGACACTCGATTAAGTAAAGATTTCAAAAAAAATTCAGCCTTTGAATGGAAATTTTTACCGTCTGTGAATGTCACCTCTGACATTGATGAAAACATAATGAAAGCATGGTTAGAGCGTGCATCAAAAAAACCTACTGTAATTAATCGTACGTTATCATCCATTGTGAATCTATTAAGTGATTATCCATCTCCGATTCGTCGTCATTTACAGTCAACAATTGACTTTTATCTAAAGCATGCTCATCTGCCAAAACTTGAAGAGCTGAAACAGAACACAAATATAACTCGCTCGAAACGTGCATCGGCTGCTACTAGTAAAAGTATACCAGGTTTGGATGTTGTTGGCCAAGGGGAAAACAGCGAACTTCAAGACTTCAAGACTTCAAGAGACTTCAACGGACTTCAGCCGCAGTGACTTCATATTTTCACAAGACTTCAAAAGACTTATGAAGACTTCATTGGATTTCAAAAGACTTCATGAGGCAGATTCCATGTGTATCAAAAAAACTTATAGAAATTAAATGAAACCTCTATAACATGCAAAAAAGCTTATCATTAAGTAAGGGTGTCATTTACTATGTACTTTATAATAAATACAAATTACTTATCATTTAATTTACGCGTAAATTAAATGGAAAGTAAATAGAAACTGACACTCTCATTCATAACGGAGTAACTAGCGTCTTCCGAGCACTAGGAACAGAATGATATTGATAAAATCAACGTTGAAAATATTATTTTAGCTGCATTTAACCGTGCAAAAGAACTAGTTAGTTATTTGCATATACTACCTTCATTAAAGGAATGCAATGCTTGTGAACTTAATGGATTAAGTAAAAATATATCTGATAGTATTAGATTCAACATTAATTCGGATAATTATTTAGCAGCGGATTCAGATTCTGAATCTGATTATGACGATGAAGCAATGGAAAGTAATGAATTTGATAGTGATCTAATCAATGTGGATGAAAAAGATAAAGATGCGACAATGACACAAAACTTTGATGAAATTAAAACTGAGAAAATAAATTTTACTGGTATGCGTATATTCGATTCGATTAATCCAGCAATGAAAAACTCCTATTTTCAAGTGCAAATAAATAACAAGACTAAATTTATACACAAACAAACGGCTTGTTGGTTACTGACCGACAAAGTTAGCCGTTTATCGGCTGATAGATTATCACGAGTGATAGAAACAAACAAAAAGGATTGAAAATCGTCATCAGATTGATTTGGATAGGTGGAAAATTTCTATAAAAATAAACCACTTCATTCAAAACGCATTCACTTATTAATTATCATGTTTTCTAAGATCCAACAAGCTTGAATTTTTTCCAGTGCATTAAAAAAAATAAATGTGGAAACATGGGATTTAAATCCGAGAGTTATGTGTACTTCAAAAAGTGAATGAGACTGATTAGTCATCCTAGAATGTGTGGGCATAAAAATTATCCTGGCGAACCTTTTCTATAAACAGTTGATTTTTTGGCTACTGCTCAACCACTAGGATTTACAGATGAATACAGCTCAGATTTGAACTATTCGCCTTGATTTACCCTAGGAAAGTCGTTTTTTCGATAACCTGATTTCTATTGGTTACTGCTCAACCAATAGGATTTCGAGGCAAACGGAGCTCAGATTGGAGTTCTCCGGCCCTAAAAACCTCGAACTGTCATCTCTATCATCGAAAGACAGAGCTCTAATTGTGGCTCAATTAGACTGTGGACACAAACAGAACCAATTCCCGTTTAATTACCCTTGCAATAGGTGAGTTGGTCTTCTTGTTTCTTTATGTTTTATATACCATTTTGTAGCTCGTGAAATTTTCTATCGAATGGTATATAATAGTTGGGGTTTTATTTGACTATAATAGGAAAAGTTTTTTATGAAAGCGGGGATAGGTCGATTTTCGCATAGGAAAGCATAGGAAAAAATGACTGTTTTTCCAATAACTCAGCAACGGCTCGGCCAATCCTTCTCATCTTCGAACTCGACTGAGATATTGTTGAGACTAAACTGTGTAGAACATTTTATCGCAATCGGACTCCCCTTTCAAAAGTTATCGTGTAAACGGCCGGACACACTGACCGATTCTAGAGTGTATTCACTTTTTGGGTACACAAAAACAATAAAAAGTTCACCTTTCTACTAAAATAATACTGTCGAAAACAAGACAATTTCATTGGTTTCTTGTGAATTTTCATGCACGAAATGTATTTCAAAGCTTCCAGAAGACTTCAAGAGACTTCAAAAGACTTCATCAGATTTCATCAGACTTTAAAAGACTTTAGAGACTTCAAGAGACTTTATGAGAATTCATAAGACTTCAAGAGACTTCAGAAGACTTTGAAAGACTTTCAAGACTTCATGAGACTTCAGCCGTGAAGTCTCCGCTGTTTCCCCCTTGGGTGCACCTGAGAAGAGAAGAAAAAAAACAGGGCAAAATAGATTTGCAAACGATGAAAGAACAAGAAAACAAAACGTTAATTGATATGAAAACGTAGTCGACAAACGTTTGTTCTCAATTTACCTTATTATCGAAAGAATAAAATGCGATCATTCAATAGTCCATGTCTAGTCAATCTTCACCTTCTTAAGACTGAATCAAAGTCTTGTAGTTTAGCCATCGCGAGTCTTGCTCAGATAAGCACTTTCAATTTCGCACATTTGTTTTTTTTTTGCAAATATTCTTCTAGGCATCTTAAAAACTACCGATTCATCATCAACGCACAGTAATAAAAAGCGTAACCATCGAAACCTTTCCAGTGGTTGTCGCATTCAGTATCGAACGAGATAACATTATCGTCGGAATGTTGCGAATGACATCAAAATCAAGAAAAATAAGAACAAATAGTTTTTTGAAACAAATCATTCAATTTGTTTTTCATAATAAAACGTCACATGTCTGCTGTCATTTCTATCTTCACCATTTTGCAATACATTTTTCAAACATATTCAAATTGAAAAAATAAATAGGATGAGATACTTCTATGTCTCAATTATTAACATGCGACTATTGAAATATTTTAAAAAGTCATAAACTGAATGTCTTGAGGATGAAATTAAAATTAATTCAATCGGAAGAGAACGCATAAATTATCCAAATAAGGGTTACCTATTGTCATTTGACTTTATGAAGAGTCAGTGCACGTCAGATGTCACTCAAATACGTTCTTTCAAAAACTAGTTCTAGACTCAAAAATAACAAAAACAAAGTTTTTTTTAAGTAAATGAACTATAATTTACATCAGTTTTTTGAAGAAACGTAACATTCACAGAAGTCTGTTCCATAGCAACATTACCGATAATGTCCAGTCAATCAGTTCAATATGTGCCAGTGATAAAGTGAAAGAATGAATCCACCTCAAGCACGCATTATTCTACCGACGAACGCGACAAGTGCTACCAATCCTCTTGCAGCTACTACTCCAACAGCAATTACTCGTGATACAGTAGTACAGACAAATCGGGAGGGTGAACCACCTGAATATCGTGAAATTAAGACAACTGAACAAATTCTTGAACCGACTTTATTAGAAAAAGCTCCATCAGCAAAAATGACGACAAAGACAACTACGACAACAGTTGAAGAAGTATCAACGATTCCAACTTCGAGGATAACAACAACTGTCCAAGAGATACCGGCTTCAACAGACTACGTATTGAAACGGGCGGACGAGTTCAAACCGTTAGCTGTGATCTCTGATACTACGCCCATCAATAGTGCTAACAATCAAATTGTAGGAACAACGAGTACAGGTAGTTTGACAACGCCAGGCAAAATTGTCGGTGATTTAGAACAAGTTGTTTCAGAACACGTGGTAACTACGGTAGCTGAACCAGTGATAAAGAAAGTCGTCAAAACTGTAACCCACGAAACCAACGAATAACAGCAAAAACTACATAGTTTTCTAATCAAGCATTATTGCTAACTAATCAAGCTTTTTGTATATTCTCTCAACTGAAGGCAAAGGCATAAGAAATAAAATGCACTTAGTTTATGTGTTTGTATGCACGTTCCTAGTCACGTGTCTTCATGTATTGGTGTAACTAATAGAGTTTGTTGGTTTTTCGAAATTTTGATTTTAATTTTTTTGATCAAGAAAAATGTTTTTTTACGGAAAAAAATGATTTGTTTGTCAATTAAAGGAAGGATCATATGAAACAAAATGAGTTTGTATGCTTCCTTGGGGCATATTTGGTAGCACATGTAAAGTCACGTGTTGATAGATGTTTGCACGAGTTTATAGCAACTATTTGAAATGAGGTTTTTGATATTGTTAGCTCAATGAATCAGATGTTTTTGCTATCAGATCTCGGTTAATCGGATATTTTGGTATTGGCAATCAGCCAAATGTATGTATTCTGGATTAAGGCTTCTGTGTTCACTAAATTGAGTTTGGGTCTTGGTGTAGATATGGATTTAGTTTTTCTGTTTATTATATATACTCTAGTCGAATCAACATTGACATGAAATATGATATAATGAAGTCGATAAATAGCACTACTATTAATTGAAGTTGTTAGTATTGCATCTGTCATCGATGAATCTATGATGCAACCCATATCCACTCCCTCAAGCTTGTAATAAAAATGAACTTTCTATATATTTTCATCGTCATTTTTAAGTTTATAAAAAACTCTAAATATAATTCTAATATAGAACTTAGCAGAAAATGTTTTTATTTTATTTGATTCTTCATAATCTACTAGCCGATACAAGATAATTTTATTCGAAACAATTTTTTATTCCATCACTGGCTGAAGACTATAATAAGAACGTTAAAGCAATGTCAATTTTCAAAAATCATCAACTTCGATCAATGTTGAACTTTTGTACTCGATGATTTTTTTGATCACTCACGTAGAGATTACCATCTCGATCAAATGACAAACCAACGGGATAAGACAATTGATTTGATTGACTTCCTGGACCATTTCCACCAACGAAGACACTTCCTTGTGTATCTCCTGGAGACCAACGCATGATTCGATGATTTCCATTGTCAGCAACATAGACAGTACCTGATTGATCCACGACTATACCACAGGGATTTGATAATTGTGCTAGACTATTTCCGTGACCCTGACCACCAGCCACAACAATACCTTGTTTCTCACCTTTCATCCACTTCATCACACGATGATTGTTATAATCTGATACGTACAATGAATGATCTCCATCGACAACTACGTATCTTGGATTAGACAATTGATTCAGGCCATTTCCTTGTCCATGTCCACCTGCAATGACTGTTCCTTGATTATCTCCGACCTGATATCGTCTAACTTCATCTTTATCGTAATCAGCAATATAGAGAAAGCCATCATTGTCCATTGTCAAGCCACAACATCCAATATTTGAGATGATTGTTTCTCCATGTGTACCATTTTGACGTGGCCATCGAACTACTCTTTTGTTACGATAATCACTAATAAGAAGACTATCTCTTTGTTTATCAATAATCACACTCGTCGGACCCCACAACTGATCAGAATGGCTTCCTCCTCCATTTCCACCAGCTACAATTCGACCACTCGTCGTGCCACATTTCCATTCGACAATGCGATCATTTTTGAACTCAGCAATGTAGATAGTTTGTTCGTCATCAACAAATAAATCCCATGGATTGTGGAGTTGATTCATTTCACCACCTTCTCCATTTCCTCCAGCAACCGTAACACCATCATGTATCCATTTTGCATTGGCATTCAGATTTGCAATACGTATTAATGGTACTGAAACAAACCACAATTTCATTTATTCACAATAAATCAATGTATACGTAGATGTAAACGGATATTCGAAGTACAGAATTTTGATTGTGAGAGTGAGACAAAGAATAGTTTTACTCAGTTTTCAAATGTCGAATGATGATAAATATCCGATTCTTCGAATTAAACACCGAAGTCTCTCTTCATCTCATCATCATCGAAAAGCTTCTTATCTATTAAATTTCTTTTTGAATAGAAGTCGATTGAAATGACTATTAAATTTCGGTAGAAATTGGCTGAAAAAAAACTTTTTACTTCAACTATTTTCAAAGAAAGAAAATCAACAGAACGTTATTAAAACTCTTTTAGAAATGAAATCCCAACTGAGAACTATTGCTATGAGTTCAATGACGAGATGAAAAAAAATTCTTTTTTCAAAAACAAACAATCGACACTTAAAGAAATATTTGATAAAGCTTCATGCAGTTTGATTTTCATAAAATCAATCAGTTCGACATGCGAAATATGAGAAAATAACTGTGAAGAGCTATGTCAACTGTTTCTAATCATTCTAAATCTCACAGCTATGACGAAAAGTTAGACATAATTGAAACACATATTAATTTCTAAAAACAGTCAAAATCAACGACTCGCTTGAACAGAGAAAAGCTCCCGACAAAGTCTTAACACAATTCTTTTTTGTTGGGTTTGCATAGCACTTTAGTCTAGATAGAAGAGAATCGAATCTCGTTAGTTTCACAATGGTTTTTCGTCGAAAACAAAGGTAATCTTTTCTATTCTACTATTGAAAGTCTTGACTCAACAAAGTCCGATCAGTCCGTCGTTTGGTACCGATCAATATCAGCTTTTGATTTATGTCATTGTGAAGAGTAACTTAGAAGAACTTGGAAACTAAACACATGACGGAACAATCAGTAACACATTCAAATCGCGTTCTAATTAGAAATTCAACCTTGTGCCATTTATACTTCACTTCGAAGCTCGATACATTTTGTCCATCTTCAATCTGAAAATGCAATGTATTGAAGCTTCTTAGTCAAAGATTCAACTTTCGTGTACTTGAATAACTTTTGATAGGAATATTATAGGGAGCTGACATTTTCAACATTCCAGAGGTGTGAATGCGGACGTGTGTTCATTTCATTGGTGTGCTCACCTATATCTGTCGAGCAACAATCGTAGTCCTAGAAACAAGCGTTACAATCATAAAATCGTCCATTTTCGGACGATTTCGATCACACGGAAAACTCTTTTCTACAATCAAAAGAATCTTATCCAAATGACTATTCTATGTCGTTTTATAAAAATGATTTCGATTTGAATTCGAAATGAAACTTTGAAATGTTGAATATGTTTTATTTTGGATGAAAACCTACTCAGTTTCATCAAAATAATAAGTTTCGAATGGTATGTTATTTAGTTTTCTTGAAGACTGTTTGTTTCAAAATACTCACATTTTTGTCGTTCTTCATGGATATAGATGAATTTATTCCAATCAATTTGATTGTTTTTATGAATAATGATTGATTTTGATATATCTTTTTGAAAAAAATGTTCGAATTTTTGTTGTACCTCATTGAGCTTTTGTTGGAGATGATCAATATCATATTCAGGAAAATTTTCTTCTTGACGACGACGAATTTCTTTTGTAATTGGTTCAAGCTCTTGTTTTGTGATTATTCTTTGTTTTTCGATTAATTCAATAAGTTTATGACGAGCTTTTTCTGCTGTTTCTTCTACTTTGTTGATTGCTGTTTTCTTCCATTCTTCAATTTGATTAAAAAGATCCACCGATGAATAATTCGAGTTTTCTAATTTTTCTATTTGATTAAGAAGTTCATCATGTAATTTGACAATTTCATTGTTGAATTTCATCGATAATTCTTGTTCGTGTCCTTTGAAATCTTTCGAACAAAAATATTTCTTACACCCAATGCAAATGCATATGGCTGAAGATTTATGACAGATTGAACATAAATTTGATTCATTTACTGTTGCCATTTATGTCTGAAGAAAATTACTCGAACTATGTAATTTATTATGAAAATATGTTGATCTAAAAATGAATTCATATGAGTATTTACAAAGAAAAATTAATTTTAAGATATTTAATCAATTTTCTTTATTTATGACTCCTAGAAAATTTTGTTCAACTATCTCTAATATGGTCCCATCTTTATGTAATAAAAACATAATAGGAACGAGATGATATTACTCTTCAATGAATTCCTATGTTTGATTTAACAATAATAAAAATATTGATTGTATTCGCTAGTCATAAATAGCTCACAATTTTTTCTAAAAAGGAACATTCGTTTTACGTGAATCAATTTATGTCGATCAAAGTCAAAATTCAATAAAAAATACTTCCAAGTTTAGTGTAGAAATCTCTCTATAAAGGATAATAATATTTTCAACAAATAGAAACGCATTATTATTCGATAAAAAATGTATCGTAACCGTATTTCAAAAAAAAGTCTATAATATTATCCCTTGTATAAGAGAAAAATAGAAACTTACTGAAAGTGTATGATGATTGTCCAAATAGAATTTGTGTTTTGTTCATTTGGATAAGAAAATATTCTTGAAAACTTTCTCATATCTTCTATCAAGGATCATGTAAGAGTATTCCATCCCACACTCTCTTTTTGGTCATTTCTGACTCTTGCAGAACGCACAACTGATCTGCATGAAATTTTTACACGGCATTTTTTGCGGAACAACTGGTATTACCATAGGACCACACCGGATCCAATAAATTCAGATAGGAAGATCAAAAATGAGACCAACAGATTTCACATCTGGAAACTACTTTGAAGTATCTGCGGCTAAAATTTCAGACCGATAGGGCAGAGTTGGAAGGGAATGCTAAGCAATCCAGATATGGTCCTATGGAAAACCTTGTTTAAAGTTATTTTCCTCGAGCACATATCTCTTCATTTTAGGTATTATATCTCTAGTGAAAACTTCATGTGAATCAGTTGTATCCTCTTCTAAAATCAGAGATAGAAGACAAAAAAGAGGATATCCTTAGTTTGATGATGAATTTTGTGACAAAATTGGGAAAGAAATGAATGAATGAAAAGTCATCGAAAAAAAAAAAAAATCTTTCACGATTTCTCTACTCTAAATCTGAATATGAACAGGCTAAGTCTCTATTTTGATTTAAAAAAGTGGGAACTTTTGAAAATATCTCATTATAGAAACTATAAATATTTGAACCATAGTTAAAGTTTTTCTTGGTTACTCAGACGTAGCGTTTGATTCAAAACCATATAAAAATTGTTCTCATGCATATTCGATTCCTTTATGTACAAATGAATTGATCTTCATTTAATCTATTCGCAAGTTGTCTCGAATTCATCTTAGCAATTATTTTATATTTTTGTTTGAATTCTTTGTCAAGAGCGTTTTTCTAGTAGTTGACATGTTTCTTCGACAGATGATAAAGGTTCGTTGTATAGTGGCTTCTCGGTGTCACTCTATAGACTCGACTTCTTGAAATTGAATATTTATTGGATTTTCTAAAGAGATAATATTAATGAAAACAAAAAAGTATTAATGATATTCTTTGTTAATATTACATATTAAAGAAGTATTTTATATTAAGTTTTTGTAATCTTGAGTTTTTTCTCTACTACAATATGAATTCAGCATTTTGTTATCCAAGTCTTTAAGAGCAAACTTCTGCCAATTGCTTCATTAATCCTGATAACACTATATTTTCTTTGAACCACAGTAGTAGTTCGTATTGAAGCAGAAAAAAATTGAAATTAAATGATATTCCTTCAACACAATCATTTACATTTTATATTAAATGAATTAAGTGGTAAGTAGGAAAACTTCAACTTAATATGAAGTATTATAATGATTTATTAAGATTTAATATTAAGAAATCAATTAGTGACTACTGATATTCTGTTCGTAGTTGTAAAGGTTAATTAACGAATCTTAAGTTATGTTAATGTTAAAGTAAATGTTTCGTTCACGTAACAGATAATGATTGATTTCAATAAAGTTCCTCATTTCTACGCATTAATTTCTTACTTGTAATTCGATGTAATATTTATTTTGATATTTCGTAAAAAGATATAAGCGATAAGTGACAAGCTATACACAAAAAGAACAAATACAACAAAATCCAATGATTCTCACTTTTTTTTTCTTACGAAGGAAAAAGTAAAGGAGAAAAGAAAAAAAAACTCGTTCGTTTCGAACACGTTGCATACAGCTTAAAATTCCCACACTATTTTTTTTTGCTTTTTTTTATGGTTGATTGGATAAAGCACGTGGATTTATTTGGAAAAGATACTTTTACAATTTTCATAAGTAGATTTTTCTGAAAAAATCTCGAGTTTCAGATTATATCGTAAAATATGTTAAGTTTTCATAATATAATAAATAAAATTTTTTTTTCCGATTTGGAACATATAACTAAATTAACCAAAAAAGCAATCTATTTGGACTATTAAAGTATTATGTAATAATAAAGCATTTTGAATCCTAATGACTTTAAAAAATTCTGTCACCAGAGAGTTTCCAAAGTAATCAACTTGTTCATTTTAAAAGATTTCTCAACTTTTCTAATATGTCCTTTATTCTTTGTTCTTTTTCGGTTCATTTCGTCTGTGGTTCTTCTCAGACGAGATTCCTGATTTTTCAATTTTTTATACTCAGCATTTCGAAATATGAAGACAGCTTTTATTCCTTTGTTGCTGATATTGAAAAACTAATCTTTCTCAGCGAAAAGTCAAAGCAAAATAAAAATTCTGTTTCACATTTCTCAGAGAGACTGAATGTTGACAATTGCATTAGAAGAGTCGGGTAAGTTTTAAAAATGAAACATTGATTCATTTGAGAACTCTGATGACAATATTTCTTAGGAGTCACTAGAGTTCAACATATTTTATAATCAAATAATATTCTAACTGTATCCATAAATTACTTTTTCTTCTAGACAATGGTGTGACGCGAAATGGAAAAAACATGTATACGATTGCACAGAACGAAAAAGAATTATCATGCTTACATTTGTATGACAAATCAATATATTTTTTCATGGCTCTTTTGGAAGAATCTAGTTTTAAAATTTTGAAAGATATTTTTTCAATGTAATGTAATTCTGTTTTGACATGCTGACATCTTACAACAAATGCTCAAGGACTTGTCTTTCTAAAGTAAAATATTTCGAGAATTAACTCACTATAATTGAATTCATTATTTCAAATGGATGGTACAATGAAATTACTGCGATAGCGATAAGACTCATCAGATAGTTTGAAGAGTTTGTGTAATGACATGTCTTTCCTCGAATATCTAGGGTATGGGTTTGGGTGTGAGTGTGAGTTGTAATCTTTTTTTGTTCACACCCACACCCATACCCTCAATCAGTTTTTATGACCGAATTTATCTCATAAATGGTTTAAATTAGAACTAATACAACGTTAATATGATGGTCGAAAAATATTATCCAGGTCGAACTTAATCATAAATAGATAAAATAATATCAGAGCAAAGAAAAATAAACTGCTAAAGTATTGTAAAGAATCAACCATGAAACTGAAATTTCTAATCCGCGTTTTTCTTGTTATCAAAAAAAAATTGGTTGATTATCAATATTGAAAGAGTCCTTGTTATGGGGAGAACTTCTAATTTGTCAATGGTTTTATATCATTTATTCTGTTAAAACCAACATCTGACTCTCACTGAAATAATGTTATTGAGTCAAAACTAGAACCAGAAAATTACCATATATATCTATGAATACTTTCTTTAACGTAGCATCCCGATATAAGCGTCATCGATTTGATATTCAAGAAGCTATCAAAATTCATACTAAAAGCACAAAAAAAAAGCAGCTCGAAGTACTGAACACGAAAATAAGATACGATATTGGTTCAATACTTGTAATTATTGAATACATATAATTTGATTTCGATACTTGATAGTGTAAAATAAAGAAATATTTTTTTGCATATATTCACAGAAAAAAAGAATATTTTGAATATATAGAAGCACTATGAGGCAGACGCGGTTACACCCAAACTGAAGTGGTTTATTGAGTTTAGGTTGTAGAATGAAACCCAAACTCAACTTCTAAGTGGTGTGGATTTTGTAAAGCTCTAATTAATTTCGAAGGTACTGATCGATATGGATATTGAGGTACTGAATTTATCTAATGTTCTTTATAGATTTTTTCCCATTTATTCTAATACATTGAGTGTTGATTATAATGGGTACAAAAAGGAAATAATACTACTGAAACTTACCACTATTAACAACGTTACAACAGTTTCAATATAAGTATCTGCGACTGTGTGTACTAATGTTTATGGCGTGCAAATGATATTTATACATGGCAGAGCTTCGCATAGGATAAAAATTTTCCATCCTATGCCATGAGATAAGATAGGGCGTACAGATTTTGATAAGTGTCCTGTAGGATAGGATAACTTTTCGCAACTTCTGTCTCGTTCTAGCCCATGAAATGTTTATCAAAATAGTTATCCTATTCTATCCTGCCACTTTCATAGGAGAAACAGCCATCTATAAGAACATTGTATATAGAAAAATATATACTTTTTTTATCGTATAGATTGTGTTCTTGTCTATTGCAATGGAACTAGCAAAACTAATATTTTGTTCTATTCTATATAAGTGGTTATGCATTATATCCGTATATGAGGTGTTAGTATCAGAGAAGAGAATACCAACATCCACGAAGAGAAGAATAAAAAGAGAATATACATACATCGAAGACAATGTGATCTAATTTTATTCTGATATACCACAACTAACAGGTCTTATCTAAATCTTATTATTATGATAACAGTTGAAGCATGATCAAATATCACAGAAAAATAGAGCATTGTTTTCAAGCCAATAAATGTATCATTGAATTTTTCGTTTTCAAAAATGATTTGATGAATATGATGTTCAATGCAACCGTTCTTTCTATTTGATCTCATCCTACGGTGAGCTCCAATGCATGAGGTCAAAAAGCAAATAAATATATATGTACTTGATATGACAGATAGAGAAAAGAAATGTGTTCTATTACGATACTCTTTAAAAGGAGAATTAATCCACACATCAACGTTTCGTAAAAAAAATATTGCACAAATCTGTATCTTTTCTCTGATGCGACTGAAAATAAGCAAAAAAAGGGAAACAACAAGAAATAATGAAATTATATGAGACACAACAGAACTAAATGATTAGGTGTCAAGAATGATCCAAAAGTTTTTTTCCTAGCAGATTCGAGGCGATTGGGTCCACGGGTGAGCCCCACTACAGAGTAACCCAAAAGTTCCTTTAGCGCAGAAATTGTTGCATATCTCGGTCATACTTTGACCAAAGGGGCTGGTTCTTTTACTACTGATAAAGGAATGTTCATAGATCATATCCATAAGAGAAACATTGACAAAAGCTGTTTTGAAATATTAGAGCTAGCATGAATAAAGAAATGGAACCTTTCATGAATTATGAAAAAACAATATTCATATCGTCGCGAATGTGCTAGAGAAAAAAGTCAGAATATCTCTGCTATATTTTCATTAAATGGGCTTATTTGTTTTTAACACTTATAATAGAGTGTTGATAGATCATATTCGTAACAAAAACATTGACAAACACTACTTTGAAGTATTATCGTTTACTTCAATAAAGAAGTATAACTATTCATCCACTAGGAAAAAAATACAGTGCCGTTTTTGTAACGAATTCTTAGTGTTTATAGCTGAAAATTTCAGAATACAATAAGTTACAAGATATGCATCTACGGCATCAATTTTACAATAAACGACAGTTCTATGGAGAGTTCATAGAAAAACAAATACGTATAGCTTATTTTTGACTCAAGAGACCATTATATATTGCTTTTTTATAAGTTATGAAAGGTTACTATTCTTTATTGAGGTTAACGATGATACTTCAAAGCAAAATTAGCCAATGTTTTTCTTACTAATATGACCTATCAACATTCTTCTATCAGTCACAAAAGAATCAGTTCATTTGATCAAAGTCTGATAGAGCTTTTCAATTTCTTCAGTAAAGTGAATTTCGAACCATTCTCTATGTTTTTGAGGAACTTACATATATTTTCGAAGAAAATACTGAGCGTGAGTTTTAAATTCAACTTTTGGAGGCTTTCTCCACCTCACCCCAGGTCTTCCATTAGAGATCCTAGTTTCTAATCCCTCACATCCTGGCAAACATGGAATAAGGAAGCCAAAAGTTATTGGATACGGTTCCATAGCAGCGGGGAATGGCACGTAAGTAATAACATTGCGTAGACTATTCTGAAGCTTCAGAGGAAATATATTCAAGTTGTCGAAGTCTTTTTCAGTCGGGCCTAAGTACATTTTTTAGACATTAGTGCACTACATCTACCCTAAAAAGAATGCAGCCCCATGGCCTGTTTCTGAGGAGATCGAATTCTTGTAGTTTCATTGCTGAATATTTTCAGGGTATCGAGATCGCACTGTAGGGAAGTGATCTCAGATTTTAATGAAACTTTCAGAGTTTGCAGAACTTTCCATTTCGAACATTTCGATAAAAAAGTATTTTCAAAACGCTTTTGTTTTGAAGAAGATAGATTCGAAAAACTTGCAGCAAGAAAAACCGAAAATTCTCCAAAAGAATTTCTTGAGAGGCTTTGCAGTTTTTCTTACTTAAAATATTTCGAGGCGATCTTTCTCAAAATAGCAGCATTTTGGAAACATTTTTTTATCCGGGTGTAGGTGGATATGAGCGTTGATGAGAAGACTGTAAGACACATGTTCCACATATATATCCACACCAACAGCCCAAGAATTTTGGGTTGCCAAATGAGTGAAAAGGTGTCAGAGTTGGCTCATTTGGCAACTCAAATTTCTCTGTGAAGCTTCAATAGAACTATTTAGCATTTTTTTTTATTTGAAAGAGTATCATCGGTTGCAGGGCATCACAGACTCTTTTTTTTTTATTTCTTCCATTTCATGTGGAGAAAAGGGGTCGCAAATTGGGTGTGGGTGTGAATACGTATCTATATAACTGTATAGATATTTTTTCTCTTTACCTTAATCAATTCTGCATTCATTAGAATGTGTATTTATGCATATATTTATTTATATATTAACTAAACGATTAATTAACTATATATTTATTTATTTGCTATGAATTATTTAATGAATTAACCTATTGATTTATTTACTTATAAAGTTTTCTATGTTTTTACCTATACAAAAGTGCCTATATTTGTACATCTCGCAGATTTCAAAACCATCAAAAAACTTTTCTTTACACCTGTACGAATATGTCATTCTTTATTGCACATGTCCCGTCAAGACATGTTATATCATATTATTCACCTTCAAAATTTGTCTCTTCTTTACTTATTACTAGTTCTTTTCTATTTTTGAATACATACTTCTACTATAGTTATAACCATTTTTTTATATATCGCCTATTCTTTCCAATATATGCTCAGATATATATATATTTTTCTCTTTCCATTGTATTCACCACATATCCGATAGTGACAATCACATTATGCATCACCATCACTGTCGTAGTAAATTTATACAAAAAATACAAAACCCAGTCTATACTCTTACATCAATTGTGTAAAGAATGTTCTATCACTTTTCTAACTTTTTCCATTGACTTATCATTTTCATTATAAATTTCGTTTTCCACTTTTCTTGAAAATACATAATACACCAATGACTTTTCTGTTCAATAGATTTACCTATACATTATTGTCATTATTATCATTATTTATTCTTTTCTTCTTCTTCCTCTTTGTTTATAAACAACAGATAAATCATTTCTCACTCATTAAATCATCTGCAGTCAGTTGTAAAGACACTTTATTAAGTGTGACTCTTTATACTCTACTTCACAACTGTTATCTATACAACTTGTAGCTACTATTTGTTAATTGAACTTTTCTCTTTCTTTCACTTTGTTTCATAGCGTTCTATTTTTCACGTATATAACTTTTAAGATATTTTGAACAAGGCTTCTCAAAGCCGAAACACGTGTCAATTAGTTATAAGGAATGATTCTATCATACAAATTACAAATTTCATATTCCCACTTTCTCAAGTTGGATGTTCTCATATCATCAATAGGTATGGATGTGGGTGGGAATCTGCGAGAAGAGAAACATCCTCACTCACATCCACAGGCACACTCGCACCGACACCGAAGCCCTATGCACTGATATTACTTGCATGCCACTTCCCGTTGCTATGGAAGTGTATTCAACAATTTTTGGTTTCTTCCTTCCACGGTTCTTAAATGGATACTGAAGTTCGTGTAGAGCGAAGGGACTTCTAAGGCTTGTAATGAAGGTGCCACGGGAAAGAAGCCCCAAAACTTCTACTTGAACTTGCCCTCACAATTCTCTTTGAAAATATCCGTGAGTTCCACAGAAAATAGGTCAAATAATGTTTTTTCCTCAAAAAATTAGATTAATGTATACGAATCTTTTACGGTAACACAAATTTATTTTTTCATCGTCATTGGTATAAGAAGACGTCAATGTTATCGACATAGCCATCACTAATAGGTCCAATAGCACGAGAAATTACGACAAGCACTGTTGCTGAACGAGCTCCAGCAGGCACGAGTCCTGTCGTTTGACGAAAGAGAAATGATGTTACATTGCTTCGATCAATATTGGTCAGGGGTCCGATACTGGTTACATTTCCTACTGCTTGATTGCTTTGATCAACAAAACTTACAGAAACTGCAGCCGTGTCATTATGATGCGCATGGCCACCAAGCCATGCTGAAAGATTAAATTTCACTGTTTCAGTATCGATGAGAGAAGAATCAGCGTAATCAGTCAGATTGATTGTTTGCCACATTGATGTGTTTGCTGATGTTTGCCCATAGAATAAGCAACGACCTGGATTACTGCAGAAACAAAATCGATACAAGAAACTTCATATTCATCTTACGCAGTCGAAGGAATAGTGTTTACTCTGTTGTATATGTAACTGTTGTTGTAAGCGAGTTGTGTTATGTCTCCATCGTAGTTCCATCCTGTAGGGCTAGTGACATTTGAATCCGTTGCACAAGAGCCTGTTTCAGCATCACCATTGACTAGCATATTGACATTGAATACTAGGCAACAAAAGATTGATAGAAACTCAAATTAACGTTGTGATGTAAAAAATTATTACGCCATCGAAATGATATCGAGAGTTTTGGCATGCAACAGCTATTAATCAAAAGCCAGCTAGAAATTTTCTCACTTACATTGCCTATCTCGAGAGAAGCACGTTGACAGTATTTACTAATTAATTGAAAATTATCGAACTTTTATATGGAGAAATAAATACGTTCTATTTTCTGTTGATAAAACAAAACATGAACAACAAGTAACCACAGGACAATTTGTATTTTTATAGTTTTTCACTGAGTCAAAGCTAAATCAATCCTAGGTACTTTAGGCAAGTACTAAGATATATTTCAACATATTACTTATAAGACAAAAGGTAGTTTATCCGCGGAAAGAATTCTTGAATAAAATACCAAATAAGATACCTCATTGGTACGAGGGCGAAAAACTACTTCAAACAGCGGTGTCCTTATGAGATGTTATAAAAATGTATTGAAAAGCGAATAAACGGTCATACTTCCTTGGTTGTTCTTACCGCAGCACATCATTAGTTTTTATGAGCTTATGTTAACTCAAGATGATCAGATCTACTTGAAATTTTAACAAACTCCAGTTACTCATAAAAACAAAATTTGAAGATTAGAGTCAAAAACAGTTGTGTACAACATAATTATCGCTACTATTTATTCCGTTATACTACAATATGGACTGTAAGAAATGTGTAAACACCAGAGTGAAAATTAGATGCACATTAACTTGCGAAGGTTTGGTTCCTTAGATGGATACCGCAGTGCGACAAATTAGAACTCTAGTGAAAACTGTCTACCGAATGGCTCATGATGACGAAATGTAACTATGGGTAAATTCGTCACGGTATTTGACACACTAAAACTTGGGTAAGATATCGCGGTTACAATCGAGACCGATATCATTTAGAAAATGCTCACTCATTCTACCACTCACTAACGCAATGCCAAATCGACTCACCATGCTATCGGTAATAGTCATGAACCCTCACAAAAGACACTGCATTTATATCAAGGTCATTACAGTTTCGAAAATCACTATTCATCGGTGTATTTGAGAGTGCAATTTAAGAAAATCATCACTACCCTCAGTATCAAATACTGCAACTCACCTCGATATCAATTAGAAAATTCAAATCAGAATTATTCGAGCAATAGTGATCATATCTGATGCTGTGAATATTCGTAATGTCGCAATCTTTGAAATCAATAACTCCTCCTATACTCGTAAACATCGTTATCAGAAGCCGTACAACCATATTCGAAACACATAATTATTGCTATGCGGAACACTCTGGTTGTCTACTAGCATACCGTGGTATTTAAAAACTGGCAATTACTGCTATAAAGTCACCCACAGGTATCCATTAGCACCTTACGGTATCTGAAATAAATAATTTTTGCTATACGCAAATAGCGCGGTATTTCTCGAGTAAACCGCGATGAAATTCAGAAAAAGTGGCTAACGAGTGTTTTCGTTGTAAATTTTTTCATCAGTAGTAGTGGGGTTTGATAACTGGTGCTCTTCAGGTCAACGACAATATAAGTTTCGCTTTATTGTTTCACAATAGCTTGGCTAATACTAGTTTCTGCTACAACTAATGAATAACATATTAAATTACAGTCAATAAATCAAAGTGAGTTACGTAGAATGCAGATAAGTTCTCTCTACTCATCACAAATAAACTAATGTAATTGGTGAATCCGAAGTGACACATAGTATTGACGTCAGTAGACTTACCAGGGGGCCTCGTAGTGCTTGTAGAAGTTGTTATTGTTGTTGTTGTTGTCGTCGTCGTTGTTGTTGTTGTTGTTGTCATTGTTGTTGTCGTTGTTGTTGTTGT
>CAJNOP010000145.1:2910-17828 GCA_905250075.1 Rotaria sp. Silwood1 | reverse complement strand
TCTGAATACTTTTTCTCTTTTGAAACTATCTATTCACTCCGAAAAACTATTTCTATAGATATTATTTCAGAAATATTACTGTCCATGATTAGTAAAAAATCAATTAAATAAGAAAAAAATAGCCTTCGTTCGGAATTGATTTTCTCAACACAGGCACGTATAGCAAATCTGATCTTGTCACGAATGAAGCGGTCAACTATAAGCTTTAGGTTTGTTAAAGAAATAAGGCTCGATATTCAAAAAGAGCGATATGTTTTGTCAATAAGAAAGCGTAAATATTTGATCATATTCGATAGGTTTGAATGAGAAAATATTTATATGAAAGAGAAGCATGAATTATTTCATTCAATCAATGTTGAAGGAAAACGAGATGAGAGAAACAAGTATAAATATTCGTCTAAATTGTTTGTCTGGTGATAAATAAGAATTAAGCATTTTGTATTCTATCAACTACATTGTGGATCTTCCTTAAGATAGCCTATACTTTTACTTAAGTCTTCGGCTTGACTACTGATTTCATGGAAACTCTTTTAGATGGGAACCATGCTATTAAAATTCTTTTTCTATTCATTTTGTCACGTGTGTTCTTGTAGCGTACACAAAGCAACATCATTTAAATGATGTTTCACATGCTTAAGACTCAATTAGAACGATTCAAGCGTGAATTCGTAAATTTCTTATTAATAGTTTTCATCAGTCATCTCGCTTAATTGATAAATTCATCCACATCTCAGCAATGCACGACTTCAGCGTTTTATATTGTTTTAACAAGAACAAGTAAGCATTGGTTAATTTGTAATTTTATTCTTCTCCATTCTTTGCAAAAAAAAAACATCATCTTGAGGCATGTTTTTGTTTTTTATTTACTGCTTTCTCAATAACATTGATACATATCAATAATTTCGAATTCAAACACTTTTCAATGATGAATAATCACCTCATTTTTTCTTGAGGGTATGGATTTGGTCATGAATAATTTCTTGCCAATTGGCACTCAGAACCACCCTACATCTACAATTCTTACAGTAATTTGTAAGTGACAATAGATAGACATCTCTAACAGACAAAAATGAAAATTCGAAACAATAGAAGTGTTTCGACTAATGACTTTCAAAGTCCTTTTTCTATATATATGAAAGAATATAATCTTATTTTATTAAAACAAAAATAAACATTTCTATTCAATCGCTGAATTTAACTTCACTGCAATCATATATATATAGAAATGCAATTCTGCATGAAATAATTATATTATAGCAAACAAGCCTAGTATAATAAATAAACATGGTCTTATATGTTTTTCAGTCCCATTCGCATGATGCTCTCGTTGCAAAACAATAAATTAATGATGTATTAAAAAATAGTTTGTATTCATGTTTGTTTTTATCATGTTGGTGTTTGTAAGTCATCTGATTCAATGAACTTATCAATGGTAGCTTCTTTAAGTATTGATTTTTGATTTTGTCGTTCATTTTGACGTCGTTCAACATTAGTTCGAAAACCTTTTAAACCTATTCGACTTAAATAAAGTTCACGATGACGTTGTACGGTTGTTGTTATAGGATGATAATCTTTTGGACGATCTTTTTTTATATCAATTGGTGCATCAGCTTCAGTACTTGCTACTGACGCATGAAGTGTACCAAGAAAATATTTTGTAAGACCATCAAGTATATCAACACAATGCATACGATCATGTTCACATATGGGTAAATCCATAGCAACAAGCGCTAAATGATTTGGTTTAGGTATACGTAATGGTGGTTCAAGACCATCAACAAAATCTGATAATTGATCATATCGTATAAATTGTGAACCCGATGGATCTAAATGTTGCCATTTTTCATAATACATATCATAATCATCATCAGTTAAGCCCTAGCCAAAATAAAAAAAAACAAAATCCAAAAAAAATGTTTCCCTTCATTTATTTACTTGTTGCACATCTTCGTGTGCTTGACAAAAATTTTCTAATATTACTGCAATATACATATTGACCTAAATGATAATACGAAATCAGAAAAGATCAAAATAAAATTTTTTTTCTAATACTTACTACAACGAGAGAAGTAATTATTACATAGCTTACAATAAATGGCGTTGCAATAGCCGCATCACCACAATCACCTTTATTTGATGGTGTATTTATAGTTGGATTACAATCTGGTGGTCGATCATTTGTTAATGCTTGAAAGACACCAGACCAACCGGCAGTTGTACACATTTGAAAAAGTACAATCATTGAATTAGGAAATGTTTCAAAATTAAATAAATCTGTTATACCAGCTGATTTTTTTACATAAGCAAAAAATGACATTCCAAATATTGAATAGATAAACATGACAAGAAAAAGAAGAAGACCAATATTTAATAAAGCAGGCATTGAAACAACTAATGCAAAAAGTAATGTTCGAATACCTTTGGCTCCTTTATAAAAAAAATAAATAAATAAAAACTTGAAAAAGTCTACGATTTATTGGTTTCTTTTAAATCGAACCTTTCACTAAACGCAATATTCTTCCAACACGTGCAACACGAATTACACGTAATAATGTTGGATGAACAAAAAATTGTGCCATAATTTCTCCTAATGTTTGTCCTAGAAAGAAATAACATATTTAATAAAAATGAATGAAGAAAACGACATACCAAGAATTGATGCAATTACAATGATAAAGTCAAATACATTCCATGGAATAGTAAAATATTTAAAATTTAATGCAATCAATTTGATAATACATTCAATAGTAAATCTAAATTAATATCATTATATAACAGAGATAACAGTTGATTTCATTAATTTCAATTATATGAAAAATTTCACTTGGGAACGATACCCCTCTATTCTTATTGATGAAATACAAGTAGACACTGGTATAGATTGCAGCACTATTAAACGAAGTATTTCTAACCATCTGAAACTGAAAACACTATAACTCGCTGGAATCCAGCTTGTTGACTGATAATCAACGGGCCGAATGAATTCGAGTATATCAAGAAAATATAATTGGTCGAAAATTGTGTCGAACGCTGCCTATGGTAGCTCAACACAGGCACTTTGCTTCAAAAACCCTATTTTGCATCTTTTTCAAAACGGCTGGCCTCATGCTAATGCGCCATCTGGAACAAGAGCAAATGATCAATCATCACTATTTAGTAGATAGTTGCCTGGAAGTCCTCCTCAAAGAAATTCCGACAAAAAGATTAGAAATCTCGATGTAATTGATTAACTTTATATTTGACGTCATGAAAATGAAATGGTGATCGTCACATATGTTCAGAATACACAATACGAATTCGAGTGCGCGGAAATTTTTAATTTTCTTGAATTCTAATTTATATACTTCTATGTTACTATTTCAGAAGACAGCAAGTGAGCACCTTTGCATACAACGCAGAGATATATGATCATAATTCTTTTTAAAATTTTCTTTCACACAGTATCGCTTATATTGCTTAAAAATGACCCAGATCTAAAGCTACTAAGGATAAATTTTTATGATCGACTCAGTACCTTACTAATGTGTGACATTCAACTTTTCCTATTGAGATCTTCTAGTGAAATCATCGTGCTTTCAATGTATGCTTGTGGGAAACTTTTGTATCTTCGTAGTTTGTAGGATATCATTTTAATCAGCAGCATATAGTACACAAATGTCATGAGTAAAGTAAATTTTACCAATGAATTTAGAAGACATTAAAGTTAACAGTGTGTATGTCGCTTAATAAAATGAACTATTTTGAAATTGTTGAGACCTATGTTTTAGTAGCATGTAAGAGAGCTATAATTCAGATTGATGAATACCCTTTCTCCTAATACATTGCGAATTTTTTTTTTATTATTTACTTACATTGCAACGAAAAAATTATTCATATATCCAAGAACAAGATCATAAGTACGACTTTGATTATAATGTTCAAGACACATACAAAGCATATTAAGAAAAATACATATCATTATAAATATATCAAATTTTTGATTTGTTGTTAAATCAAAAAGAAATCTTGCAAGAGCAAACTAAAATAAACAGAAAATTAATATATGTATATGTATATATACACTCATTGGTTTGAAAAATTTACTCTTGGCCTTGGTAATGCTTTAGTCGGTTTCTTATTGCCCATTTTTTTCATAGCATTATAATATTTTTTTTGATCTTCTGTCATAAACATTTCTAATGAACCATCAGCTCCTAACTAAAATTTAAAAAAAAAATCAATAATTTCCTATTATTTATCATCTTATTAAATTAATAAGAAAACTTAATTTTCGTTTTTGTTGATTAAAATTATCAATAACAACACCAATAAATAAATTGAGAGTAAAAAATGAACCAAATATAATAAATAACACAAAATAAATAAGAATATAAACATTAGTCTCATATTCTGGTTGAACGTCTATCTAAATAATTGTATTGTATAAAAAAAAAAAAACAGAAATATAGATATTGAGAAAACTAAGAGAAATCATTCTATACTTCTTTGACATCAGTTGCATCAGCCATTATTTCAATCCAACCTTTGAAAGTTGCCTATGAGAAGAAAACAAAAATTTAATTATTGCCAGAATAACCATGTAAATATTCGCAAGCTAAATTATTAACAAAGGGGTTTACATAACCATTGTAGGATACGAATGAAATATACGATGAGATGTATGTAGTCAACTTTAGTTTCGGTCTCGATCACTGGAACCAGGATCACGAGAAAAAAATCGTCTCAGCTAGAACTATAAGTCTATCTTGAGACACATCATCATTCTTTTATTTTATCCTTCAAAAATGCAATAAGGAACTAGTACATATACTCTAAAGAATAGGAAGCTGCGAGTTTTGATCCAGATCTACAAAAAATGAAAGTTAGTTGTAATATTTATTTTGTAACTTAATAAGTTTATTAATTTTTCATATTGGAAAATATCTTTTGTTTCATTCAATTAAATCAAATTTAATAACTTACAACTTGAAATAAAGCCAAATAACCACTAAGAACATTATCAAAATTAATTCGTGAATTTTCCCATGTAAAATTTCTATTTAAACAATCAATTTTATTCGTTATATTTTCGGATATATGAACACGATCATGTGTACCAACATAAACACATTTATAAAATTTTCCACCAAATAATTGTACACCCATTATTGAAAATATCAACCAAAATACAAGACAAACAAGTAAAACATTAAAAATTGATGGTATGGCACCAAATAATGCATTGACAACAACCTATTTGAAAACAATAAAACACGGACAATTAAATTAATTAGTTTTATACTCGAATTCCTTCAAATCTTGATAATGCTTTTAATGGACGTAAAGCTCTTAATGTTCTCATGGATTTAAATGCTGGAATATCAGCTACATCAAATATATCAAGAACAGTTCCAAGAACACTAACAACTACAATAATAAAATCTAACCAATTCCAACCACTTGTAAAGTAATGTCTTATTCCGTATGCAAACCATTTTAATATTAATTCAATTGTAAATATAACTGTAAAAATCTTATCAAATATAGCTAAAACTTCAGAAAATGTTGGCTGTTGTCGTGTATTTACATCTTCTAAAGCCTTTTGTAGAAACAAAAGAAAACTTCTTTCCAATTATTTGTTTTTTTTTAATCTATGATCAACTTACTAAAGTTGTACTACTAGCTAATATACTAATAATAATAAACCATTCAAAAAAATGATGTTCAACAATACAAAGAACGAGACTACGAAGATATGTCCATTGTTCTTGAATCAATTTTGGAATATATTTCGCACAACAAGAAAAATGCTTTGATATAATTGTAGGACAACAATTTGGTGGCATATGAAGCACTTGCCATGTTGGAGGAGATGTTATAGAATTAGTATTTATTGATTGTCTTCCAATATCTTCATGTACTATTGATAAGTCATTAGTTGAAATGACGAAAGCATTATTACATTCTTCTAATTTATTTAAGATTGGTAAAGGTAGATTAATAATTGATTCTTGTGTAGCAGTAAGTGACTAACGAAAGCAAAGAAAATCATATTGAATAAAAAATAAATGATTGAACAAATTTAATTATAACCTACAGCTTCATTGGTATTATTATTTTCGATAGAAGTTTTTTGTTGTCTTTGTTTTTTTCGATCAAATAGACGAAAAAAAAATTTAATAAGAAAATGAAAAAATTGTTGAATACGATCAATTGCTTCAGCAATTTTATTGTCTTCATCTTCTTTTTCAGTTAAAACATTCGAACCAAATGATGCAAGTAAAAGTGCCAAAAATAAATTTAGTATCTATAAATATAGAAAATAAAAAAGTGTCTGATTAGTATTTTGCTACACATTATCTTCATAGACGTGATTTCAATGAACAGCAAAAGAAAGAAAACTCTCTATATGAGCCAGTCCACGTAAACGATAGCCAGCAGTGCTCAAGCACGATATTCTCCGATTTGACTCAGTTAAAAATATATAATAAAGACAGCACTTTGATGATTTTTACAGAGAGTTGATTCAAAAAATATTGACCCATCAATTGTATATCAAAATTTTTATTAAGAGTCCTGTAAAATTCAATTACAACCTGAAAACAAAGCCTTCGTTCTAGATACTTTTGGTTAAAAGTTATGGTTTGTTTTTCGAAAAGATCGACGTTGAAAATTGTGCTTTGGGCTGAACGCTTTGCGCAAGTAAGCTCGAAGATATGAGCTATCTGAGTTAGATTAGATTGTAATTTTTATGTCACCATTAGTAAAATCCATCGAATACTAAAGACTCAATCGTTTGAGACACATTCGAAGTGTTCAAAATCTGCTCAAGTTATAATGAGGTTTTACAGGACTCTTTATAATATTTCGGTATTGAATCGAGGTTTCAATAATTTTTAAATTGTTTTGCGTCAAAAAGAATCAAACTGTTGTTTGTATTATATATGTTTAAATAAGTCTCGTTCATATGCTAATGATACCGCTAGAACGTTTAATGTAACAAGATTTGCAAACAAAAATATATATGATGTATGTTATGTCAATTTTTACCTCCCAACAGCTTTTGCAGCAACATATAGTTTATAGGTTCCCTACAGTTAGGATAAAAAGTTAAGACTGTTTAATAAATCTGATATTTTTATTTATAACTGACAAGTTTCAGAAATGACTGATATATTAGGCTTTAGAGTACTAACTGAGATAAGAAGGAAAAAAAGACACTAAGAAATTCTTTAGTTGTTGAAAAGAAATTTCTTTAAGTATGCATTACATACCACAAGATTACCGATGACAAACGTTAATAGAAAAAATGGAATACATGGCCATCCAGCACATTCAAGACATACCCACATTGATTCAATCCATTCACCACACAAGACACGAAAGACAATCCTTTAAAAAGAAAAAAAAAGCAGTTTATTTTTGGTTTTCCTTTATGTAAACTTATTAAATAAACGTACATAAATGCATGAAAAAAATCAAAAAAATTCCATCTTGGCATATCTTTACCAAATTTATCTGCATATTTTTGACCAAATAACTATAAAACACAATGAATAAATCTATTGAAAATTTCATTCAATTTACCTGCATTCCCACAACAGCAAAAATAAATATTATAATAATAAGAACCAATGTTAAATTTCCTAAAGCTCCCAATGATTTACCAATAATTGACATAAGACGATTCAATGTTTGCCAAGATTTAGCCAATTTAAATACACGTAACTTAACAGAATATTAAAAAAAGAACTTTATAAAACAAAAATCAAGAATTATTTTATAATTACTTACTAAACGAAATGAACGTAAAACACTTAAACCTTTTACATTGGCAAGACCTAATTCAATAAGACTAACTGTAACAATTAATAAATCAAATACATTCCATCCATTTTTCATAAATTTAGCTGGTGTCATTGCAATTATTTTTAGTACAGATTCAGCTGTGAATATAGTTGTAAAAATATAATTGCCTGTTGTTAAAATTCGTGTCATCTTTTCACTTTGACCAGGTTGATCAAGTGCCATGAATAATGTATTTAATATAATACATATAGTAATAAATAAATCAACAAATGCATCCAATATAAAAAAAGCAACAGCAGCCTATAAAAACATATATATGACTATTTTATGGATTTGTCATTAGTAGAATCTTGTTGAAGATATATAAATATCTTGAGAACTATATACGTATAAGCATCATGTACATTCTAATTAGCAAGAAATATCCTAAATAGAATTCGGGTTCTAGGCTTATTACAGCGGAAATATTGTATTTTTACAATAAGGGAAACTAATTTTTGAATTTCGACTTGACATTTTGCATAGAGATCAACCTAAATATATCACTCGCATATATTTTCATGCTTTCGAACTGAGGCATTATAATTTAACAAAACATACTTGAACTTTTTGACATATTGGCGATTCACAACTCAATTTGTGACAATAAATTCGTCGAAGTTTAACTAATGCTCGATCATATATATTAGTTGTTTTCATACTTGAAATGACGATGTTCATACGTCTTTTATAATAATATTGTAATTGCTGTTCATGCTCATTCACCGCTAGTTGAAGCTCACATTCAACAAATAAATTCTTCTGATTGTCATTGCCATGATCGATTTTGTACAATACAGTATACTGTTCTAAATAGTCAATCGAAAACAAATACATATATAAACTTATAAACATGTACTCTGGAATGTTAACTTAAAGAATCAGAGTTAAAAGTGAAAGAAGCACAAAGAAAGAATTCCTTATTTTTTCTTCTAAAATTTAAATGTGTATATATTTATATGACTCACTCTGTGATTGAATACTTGTTCCATCCAAGTTTTGAGTACATTTTATATGAGGTTTGGCGTGATAAAACTTTAAGACAAATTTTAGAAGAAAAAAAATTTAAAAAATATATTTTATTTTTACTGTAATAGCTGAATCAATATGATTTTGATTTCGTTGTGATAAATTAGGATAGCCGATTGTTCGTTGACTTTTTTTGTCTTCATTTGCTGAATTTTGTTGTGTTTCATCCAAAATTGGTATCGTTATAGCCTTACTTATTGTTGCATTAGATAAAATAAAATTTGACTTATCGAATTCAATCGTTGATAGTGGTATGTGAAATGATCGTATATTATTTAATTCATTTTTCTAAAAATTTTATTCTATTTTAAATAAGAAAAAAAATTCTAAAGATTTACTTTTTCATTTTGTTCATATTCAACAGATACAGCGGAATGTGGAATTTTACCATTTCGATCTTCAAAACATTGTCCATTTCCGACATGTAAAAGTGCATGAGCGTTTGATGGTTTTCGTATTTTTTCATTTTTTAATTCAATGTCATCTTCAATTTTACGTCTTTCACGTTCTGCATTTTCAGCTTCAACAAGTTTTTGTTGGTCTAGATAAGACATGGAGACGATAGCTAAGATTAAATTAACCAAATAAAATGAACCAAAAAATATGATAGCAAGAAAATATAAAAAATGATAACGACCAGCTGCTGACAATATCTAAATTAAAATATAATAATGATAATAATTCATAGAATTCGTTTTTTTTTTCGTCTTACTAATTGATAAAGATTTTCCCAATAATCTTGTGTCATTAATCGAAAACATGCAAGCATAGCCCAACCATAATTATCAAAACTATATCAATCGAAATTTAAATGAAAACAAAAGTAAATAAAATCTACCTCGTATATCCAAAATCAGGACTAAAATCAACAAAAAATTTGTTAAATTAATGATTAAAAAACAAAAATTTACTTTATCCCTCGATCTTTCAAACAAACGTAACCATCAGGACATTTTGTACTTCCACTTGCATTACCACAAAGAACATAAAGATCATTTTCTTTATACCAATAAACTGTAAAAGTAAAACATGAAAAGTAAATTATCAAGATTATGGTTAACATCAGTGATGGTATACACTGACACTAAACAGAAATTAAGTTGCTCTTTCTAGTCTAATGTGCTTAAGATATTTACCTAATTATCAGCAGGTGTGTGTGTTTTCGCATCTTACAAAGGAAACTACATCAAAATAACACATGATCCATAAAGAGTAAACCTTTCAATATTTTGAAATATTTCTCGGCAGTCATTCAATATAAAAAGACAATCTTTTTCTTCATAGATTCCTTGTTTAGTTTGGCATCTTTCACTTAAACAGAACAATACACCTAATTTCTTTAGATCCAATGAAACGAATAGATTCAGAATACATCACTTTCATAATTCTTTTTTAACCTTGTTCTTTATTATACAAGAGTTGAATCAATTATAAGTCCGAAACTAGTTCTAATAAAGTCCTTAGAAGAATTGTGATCAATATTCCTTTGTGAATAATGAAAAGCAAAAGAATTTTGCAGGTGACTGTATGTTCAAAGTTTCAAAGGAGTTGTACCAATATTTATCTTACCGATTAAAACTAATATTTATTTGCTTAAGTAGTTGATTCTTCGCAAGGTTTCATTAGAGGTAGTTTTCGGACTTATGATTGATTCAAGTTTTGTATGATTGAGAGAAAGGCTAGAAAAAGACTTATGAAAGTGATGTGTTCTGAATCTATTCGTTTCATTGGGTCTAAAAGAAATAAGGTATGTTGTTCCGTTATATTGAAGAACTGCTGAGACATATTGTAAAATACTGAGAGACGCATTCTTTAAACGCCACCCGTTAAAAGCATGATTTCAGTTATTCAGCAATACTCAATAAGTAAATGTCCAATTCGAGTTCGAAAATAAGTAAAGATTCCAAAAAAAAAACATCAGAATAATTGTAGCCAAAACAAACAAAAAATCGTTTAAATATAATAACTCAGATATGTTTGTGTTCTATATTTGCGTGATATTCTTAGCTGTTCTCAGATGTGTATGTTTCAATCAGCATACTCTAGATAGCGGCGATACTACAATTTAAGGTCACGCATTCGATTGAACGGCTTTTTCACTAAAGCGCATAGGAACATTCGACAAATCTTACGATCACTGTGTATACATAGACGCGCACGAGTCGTGACTTCTCGAGGGACTCTTCGCGTCCTCACGCTACGACGTTGAAATAAAAATTTAATTACGCGGAGAATAGTAATACTCTGCAGTGAATATTCATCATAACAAGTTCGACTTATTCAATAAATAAAAACGAAATATGGCATCATTTACCATACTAACAGTCTTATCTTTAATCGTAATAAATAATATCTCAACATACTTTCATTGTCCATTTCTTTCAAATAGGATTCATATGACATATTAAATCCAATACTGGAAAAATTGGAATTATTTAAGAAAGATTCATAAGTTTGCACACACTTTTGTCGAAGAATGCCCATATACAATTGTAATCCTATCTATAATTAAAAGAACAAGTTATCCAATATTTTTTTTTCTAAACCTCCAACCAAAGCAAATATAGAAAGAATAAAACTTGATAACACAGATACATCTCGTAGAGAAATAAAAGATTGTATTAAAGCATTAACAATTGTTTTTAAACCTACAATAATCAATTAATTAACAATCTATAAATATTAAACAATATACCAGGTACAATGGCAACAGTTTTTAATGCTCTTAACACACGAAATGTTCGTAGTACTGCAACATTTCCCAAGTCGACAAAAAATGTTATATATCTAAAAAAAAATAATCGAACGAAAAGCTCAAAAAATAAATGTCTCCTCTTTTTAATACATACGCAAGTGTAATTACAATAAAATCTAACCAATTCCATGGATCACGTAAAAATGTGTATTTTTGTAGAATAAATCCTCGTGCAACACATTTTGTTAATGCTTCAAATGTGTAAATGATTGTAAAAACATATCTATTTTTTTTAATTAGAAAAAAAATACATCGTGTCATTAAGAAGAATCTAAAAGAGTATCACAGTTACTCAGTTATTTCTGGTGGATTTCTAAGTGTCATAAATATGCAATTACTTAAAATAGTAAGCATAACCAATGTACTAAAAAGTGAATGTGTTAATATACGTATAGCTAAACGTCGAAAGCAATTAAATGGAGAAAATATAAAACAAGCTGATGTTGCACTAAATCGAAATATTGTATGATTTTGATTAATAACAACAAATATCTATAATTTTAAAAGAATAAAACAAATATTTTCAGAAGATTATACATACATATTCTGTACGATAATAGGAATCGATTTCTTCAATTGGTTTTCCAATAAGTTCAGTTGGAAATTTATTTTGTAAAAGTCGTGGTAATTTTTGTCCAACAGCTAATTCTTTATTAGGCCTTTGTTTAGGACCATTTGCTTCATCTTTCGTTGAATTATTCATACAATGACGTTTATCATTATCTTCTTCACGTATTGTTTGCCGTTCTAATCGTTCAGAAGCAATGCGTTCAGCTTCTTCTTGTCGATAACGTTCAATACGTTGAAATGATTCTTGTGTAAACTCGCGAAAGACAATTGACTTGTAATCCATCCTGATTATCAACTCTTATATCTGTTCATAGATAGTTTTTATATAATTATACATTTATGTTCATAATAGCGAAAATAAGTTTATAGTTACCTAAAGTCGTTCGTTTCACCAATGTTATTTCATTAAGTATGGTAGCACATGAGCGCATGTTCAATATTCTATGGGGATGACGTTGTTTTCCACCTATATTGATATAGATGAAAACAAAACAGAGCGAGTGTAGAATCACGTCATTGTATATCAAAATAAATTAGTTTTCCAGATTAAAACAGTCTGGATAGGTACTATATGAGGACCAAAAAACAGTCGATGATTACGTCATATTGTCACTATTAAATAGTAATAAAATGGAATTATACAATGTCAATATTATCTAGTATAAATTTAATCTATACAGGACTTATTTTTGTAATTTTTATGCAAAAGTAAATTCTGTCATTTCGATATCCTTTCTTTATGATATTGTTTATCATAAATATTTATTGTTCTTAGATTAAATTTATAGGGATCCAAAGTCATTCATTTGACTTGTTTTATTTCATTAAGTATGAAAGTATATCAACACATGTTCGATATCTCATGGGTAGAACATTGCTTTTCACCTATATTGATATAGATGAAAAAGAAAACAGAATAAGCGTAGAAACCGCGTCATCGTATAGTAAAATACATTAGTTCCCTAGTTGACACCAATCTGCATGTGTACTATATGAGGATAAGAAAAATCCCATAAATGAGTATTATGATAGCCGTAAATGGCCAAATACAACATTGATAAGAACAGTGTGAACAACTGTAGATAGGCTTCTTTTCACTCAAGACGGAGGAACTTACCAGTCCCACCACACATAACAAGCACCCCAAAATATTTTTTTATTTCAAAAAAAAGTCTTATTAGAGCAGCTCCTTTGAGGCTCAAGTATGGAACTCACATATGTTCTTTAACCTTATCAAACTAAAATAAAATATTCGTCTCAAAACCAAAGCTAGTATCCATGCCATCCAATATCAAGATTGATAGAAAAGTCCAAGATGCATGAACTTGAGATTTTTACGATGTACCTCCGTAGAGCTACTAGTCAAGTAATACTCGCTTCGATTTATCAACAAAACTTTACTAGACTTATCAAGAATACACGACTAAAAATGAGTTTCTCGAAAGTCGGCATATAGTGTTGAATTAAACCATAGAACTCGATTAAATGCGCAGTAATTACTTCGACACTGACAATCATGTTGTTTGGTCAAATGGCGTCCTCTTTTCTTGTTCAAATTGACAAGGTCAATATATACAGTGGGACCAAAAAACTGTGTTCACAGTGAGAATAGCGGAGTGTTCATGTGGGAGGAGTTGAAAACCAGCTAAATTCGTTCGGAGAGACCAGAGGGTGTTCGGTATAACAAGGTGATGGTAAAGGAGGAGTGGTCAAAGAGAACTGCAATCTACTGTCAAAAACGAGACAGACTGTGCATATTACACGAATCAAAAACATTTTCAACCTGCAAATTTTATGTCGAAAATAAATTGTAGATTTAATGAAATACTTGAGAAAAATCATAAATGATTGAATCAATGAACACTTTTCTACTACAATGAAAAGACACTTATTTTAAAAGAAAATTTTCTCATGCACCGCAATTTAACAAGGGCTTCAAAGGAAATACTGCATTATTACTAAAAAAATTAAAGTTTTGTTTTTTCGAATAGTATTTGCAGTCGGAACTATTTGCAACAATAAGCAAAAAAGTCGTTTATTGTCAATCTGTTTCCAGTAGTTTAGTATAACTCAGCACTGTTTGTGTAGCCACTACCAGTCCAACCACCAGTAACTAACACTTTTCCATCGGTTAATAAGGATATTTCGTGCAAATATCGTGCATAATTCATGTTACTAGTAGTTGTCCAAGCTCCTGCTGATGGATCATATAACTCAGCACTAGTAAGAAACGCACCACTACCGAATCCACCAGTAACTAACACTTTTCCATCGATTAATACGGATGCTCTGTGACTGTATCGTGCATAATTCATGCTACCAGTAGTTGTCCATGTTCCAGTCAACGGATTATACAACTCAGCACTATTTAAATAATTACCATTATAAGTTCCGCCAGTAACTAACACTTGTCCATTTTTTAATACGGATGCTGTATGAGAAAGTCTTGCATTATTCATGCTAGCAGTCGTTGTCCAAGTTCCTGTTAATGGATCATACAACTCAGCACTATTTAGATAGCCCCCGCCACTAACATCATATCCACCAGTAACTAACACTTTTCTATTTGTTAAGATAGATGCTGTATGTGCAGTTCGTACATTATTCATATTACCAGTAGTTGTCCAAGTTCCTGTTAATGAATCATACAACTCAGCACTATTCAGAGGCAATCCACTGTCTCCACCAACAACTAACACTTTTCCATTTGTTAAGATTGATGCTGTGTGAAGCTGTC
>CAJNOP010000144.1:370567-420119 GCA_905250075.1 Rotaria sp. Silwood1 | reverse complement strand
TACCCAATCAAAAGTTGTTAGCCAAGTAACATTATTATAACAAATAAGACCACAAAGAAACAGTGAATATTCAAAAAAGTTTTCACATGGATATAAAACAACACATGCAAAATAAAATATTGGAAAATATGTTACACAAAAAAATCAATGGAATATAATGCCATATGATTTTTCCTTTTTTTATTTGAATCCAACGTGAATGAAAGATTAATATATGTCATTCGATTAAAGCCCATGTCATCAAAGATATGTTGACTATTTGAAGAGCAAAAACATACCAAATCCAAAATACACAAAAATTCTTTTTGTTTGGTTGAACATAATCCACACGAAGATATTGAAGTGTTATTGATAATTCTGTTGTTGTATCTACGAATGAAACAATAATCATTGCAATTATTGTATGATTATTGATGTGAGAACGAAATTGACGATCAATAACAAATTTATATAAAATATAAATTGATGTTAATATTGATGGAATTGATATTGTTGCCAATAAATATAATTTTATATAACGATCAAGCATTGATTCCAAAGATGTTACTGAAGTATTTTCACTTTGATTCATTTTTTATCAACAAAGTAAGTCAATTTTATGATAATGTTAATCTTGAAATATAAAAACACAATCGGTTTATATCGTGAGTTGTTTCACTTGTTTAATTTAAAATGAAAGTGATTCTTAAAAAACGTTCTTTACGAATGAGATCTCTTTTTCCAGAATGATTCTGCTATTTTTCTTCATTATAAATATGAATATCATAATTATCTATTCATGAAAATGTAAATTAAAAATTTTCACTATTCTCATTCGTATAACACAATGAAGCTGTTTTACTTGCGCATCATGGACATTAGAATTTTTTTGATAAATTATTTCGATTCTACTTAACTGCTATACTAAAAGAATTGATTGACAGAAAATATTTTAGAAAAAACTTACATATGTTCAGGCTAATTGACACGACAAAAAATCTACTTACATGGAAAATATACAAAAAACTTATTAGTGTCTTTGTCTATGTTTTGCATGTTCTATAATCTTTTTTGCATGAACGACTTCCAGGATATTCGAATGTGATACAACTCATTTATTCATCAGCCTTTATATGTGCAAATAGACTTTGACATTTATATACAATTGATTTCATTAGGAATAGTATGATTTTCTATTGGTCAAGGTCAATAGAACAATAATGCTAATTTTAACATCATTTTGAAAGTCTATCGTGTGTCAATTTTCAACGAAAAGATAATAAAACTTCATTAATAAGACATCATATTTTCGATGTGAAAAGCAATGAAGCTAGGATGTGATTGTCGATTAAGGTGTAGAACAACTATGGTGTTAACATTTCATCTCAGCAACGAGAATCTTCAGATAGAACTTTTTTTTTTCATGGAAAACCATAAGACTGAAGAATTAAAACAGAGTTAGAATCTATATCTAATGCCGGAACGATGGTAGTATAAATAAACATAGAAAATAAGAAAGATTATTATCTGATTTATGATTTTTGTTTCTACATTCATTTGTGTCAACAATCAAGTTAAGATATTTTGTCAATGCTCTCACTTGGTAATTCTTGTAAGACTAGACCCATGTAAAAAAAACTCGGGAAAAATCAGATTTTAATCGATTTTTTTCTGATTAAAAATCGATTTAAATGGCACGATTTTAATCAGATTTTAATCAGATTTTTAATCAGAAAAATCGATTTTAATCGATTACGAAAAGTAATGGATTCGAATCGATTCAATTTTTAATCGATTAATCCAATTTTCTGTTAAAAAATCGATTTCAATGGATTTTGCCAGAGTAAAATCGATTTTAATCCATTACGAAAAATAATGGATTCGAATCGATTCAATTTTTAATCGATTATTCCGATTTTCTGTGAAAAATTGATTTTAATCGATTACGAAAAATAATTGATTAGAATCGATCCAATTTTTAATCAATTATCACGATTTTCTGCCTGAAGATCGATTTTAATGAATTTTCCCAGCAAAAAATGGATTTTAATCGATTATTATTTAGAATTTAATCAAAAATTGGTACTTTTAATCGATTTTTTATGATTTTTGTTGAAAAATCGATTTTAATCAGATTTTTCGCGTTTTTTTTTACATGGGGAGGGTGTGAATGTGAGAATAGATGTGGTTACAATGAAAAGATTTCAACCTTCATTAAAGACCTTTTAATTATTGTTCAGATAGTCGATTCTATTCTAAGACAGACACACACACATGTCTATCATACAAATAAATCTTCTATTTTTAACGCATGCTTTTTAGCAATTGACTAAGTCGGATTTTAATAAGTAATAAACTAATCAAAGATGTGCAAAGTCTGATTCACCGAAACATTTCGTGTAACTTAATTGACTAATAGAACACTTAATAGAGCACTCAATTATAATGCCTTAAGCACAACAAGCTAAAGCTTCTAGAAAAAGAAACTGAAAACAAAAACAAGAATTCAAGATAAAGGAGAAGGTGAGACAACAGAATTACAAGAAAGTAATATTTGGAAAGAAGATAATAATCGTTCGTTCTAAGAAAATTCAATATTCTAAGAGAACACAAAACTATTCTATTTTTCATACGTAAAATGATACTCTCATGTCTCATATGTAATTTTAAATATTAAAAATTGAACATCAATTAATTGTTTTTAATATTGAGATGTTTTCCAATCAATTAGATTTGTTAATTCTAACAATATCAGTCCTACTGAAAGTTTTTAGTATTATTCAGTGATCATCTGGTAGTATTTCGAAGTAAACATTAGCCCTAGATGATTCTTATTATTTCATTCATTCAAGAATACTACGAATTGTATCTTATCAATCTTGATTTAAGGGAAAAAAGTTTTGATAAATTTTTGACTGAGTTATTGATTAATCAAATTCAAACTAATTAAATACTCCAGATTCAGAAACAGTTTTTAAAAACTCTCTAGTGTTTCATATGAATGTCACCTTTAGTTGATTCTGATGTACTTTTGTAGGAAACTATGCATAAATATCGTTCCATACAGAAAATATTAAAGATTACTTTCTTTTGTATCGTTTAATTACTAATCAAGACTAATTACTGACACTTTAGTGCAAAAAGTTAAAATTAATAACTCAGTCAAAAATTTATAAAATCCTTTTTTTATTGCATAGACATACGATTGAAGATGTTCTCTAGAGGCTGGCAAATTTTGAGGATGTTCTTTGGGGAGCCAGCTTCGCATTCATCAGTAGCAAATAAAAATTTGCACTTTTTAAAATGCTTATCGAAGTGCAATGTAATTCGTTTCATCAGGTCTATTAATTACAACAATTTTAAGTAAATTAGTGTGAAGTACATATCCTGTTGAACTTCGTTTCTGCATTTGTTTCACCGTCAGATATTTCAGACAATCATTAATCCTCATTGAAATTCAACAAAAAAGAAAGTCATTTTTGTATTTCTATTCGTGTTCATTCCATGTTTGTCGCCAATTTATAACTGTTTTTTCAAACTTGATTAAGTATAGTCACACTTCTCTGTCTGCAATTTTTCCTTGAAAATTATTTCCCACTTCTTTCGACGTGTATTGACGTGTTCGTTTTGAAATTATTTTGACAGACTTGATAAATTGTGGTTGGTCAAACCTATATAACCGATAATGCATAAATAATAGAAATATATCCATTATTCCATAAAATACATTCAATAATGAATTATTATTTTTCGTATTTTCAATAGATTGCAATGTATTATGATAAATAATGTATAAATGAACGAGTGTGTGTGTGAATGTTTGTGAAAGAATGATCCACATCCTTTCAGTCTCGTCTGTGATTCGACACTTTTTCGAAAGTGTTTGACACAATTCAAGTACCAAATCTAATGTAACGGGTACTTATCAAACAAAAAGAAAACAAGACAAGTATCTTTACGATTGACATACATTCATTTACAAATGAGATGCTGCATAATTCTTATATGAAATAATTTGTAAAAGACTGTTAAAACTCTCTTCATGTCAAAATTTTGTAATAAGTGTTCGCATGTCAAAATGTGTTTGACTTTCTTCTCTTCTTTATTCGTTTTTGTTGACTCTCTGTTTTCTCCTTTGGTTAGGCATTATTTATGGATGATTTGATCATTATTTAATTGGATTTTGCTCTGAATAATTCAGTAATTCAGCGATATTTAAATTAAATTAAATAAGTGTCATTTATAATGTCTTCTATTAAATTTTATTAATCTATTATTTTATTTATCAATGAATCTCTTTTTAAACTATCATACAACAAAAACCATGTGAACAAAATACGAAATAATAATTATAAATAAATAAAACATTCTCACTGTACAAAAAAAAAGAAAAAATAGATATACTTAAAAACTACTACCATGTCCTCGTTTACGTTTTGTAATTGTTGTTGTTATAACAGATGCCATTGGTCGTTTTTTGTCACATGTTGATCGATCAGTAAAATCTAGAGAAAAATCTATTTCATGTTCACTATCGGATGAATTTTGTATTGAATCTTTTCGTTTAATTTCATCACGTTGACTTCCAAAACGTTGTAAAATACGTAATAAACGATTAAAATCATGTTGTTTATATAATTCTTCTGTTATTTCATGTATATTTTTAATCATTTTCTCTTTTGATCGACTAAAAATTATAAAATAAAATAATTCTTAAGAAAAACGTTTTTTCAATTGATTTACGGCATTAATTTAACTAAATTTTTAATTGTTTGTTCTGAAATGACATTTGAATAAGAAGAAGTACCAAAAATAATTTTTAATTCTTTTTTTAATTCAATAAAACATTGTTCATTAATTTGTTCAATTGATTTTTGTATTGAATTTGATTTTTCTTCATCTGTATTATTATTATTATTATTATTATTCATTTGTTCAATTCGAATTGTTAATTCAATATGAATTTTTGTTGTATTTCCAGATCGTTGTGAATTTGAAGAAGTTAACTGAATAGCATTAACACCTGGACGTAAATAAGCTATGATCGAAGATGGTTGTTGATCAATAAATTCTTGTTTAAGATAACCATCAATAATAAGACGAGAAATAAGTCGTTCGAGATCTATGATCATCAAAAACATATTAAAAACAAAATTAGTCTAACATCCAATATTTATTGCCAGCGAGAGCCCGTGCATACTGCACGGCTGTTTTCTCCTTTAACGTATGAACTAAGACGTTTAACTTTTCATTCAGGAACAGACATACAGACACTCGATATTATGTATATAGATAGATAGCCCTACGGTCTCATACTCTTATATCGCACATGTTTTTATAGTCCATGTAGCCTTCAGCCCTATAGCCTTATCTCCTTATTGCCTTAGTCCCTTGAGAACCTATGGCTACCCCATATTATAGCTCTTCATGTTCTATAGATATACCATATAATAGCCCTGGGGAATTTATAGATGCCCCCGTATAATAGCTCTTGAGGACCTATGGGTCTCCATTAAAACAGCTCTTGGGCCTTCTCCTTATAGCCTTATTTGACCTTTAACCTTTGACCTTTGACCCGGCACAGACGCACAGACAGATACTGAACATTATCTATATAGATTCAATCGTTGGAACTCTGTAAGTAACTGGAATTTCTTCAATAAGGTTTCACCTATTGGCAAAAATCCATGAAGTATGTTGGCGAAAATAAGATAGCTTTCGCAAGTGATTACACTCATCAATATAGTCGATAGGTATACTTTCAATTCATTTCTAATTTAGAGTCAAATAACGAAATTCTGAAACTTCAGCTCTATAAGCATACTAGTGTTTTTTTTCTCAGATTCCTTCTTTCGAAGGCGTAATGTAAAAGTTTGTGAAAACAAATGTCTATTTTTCAGAGGTACAGACATATAGTATATGATATAATGATGATAATTTCCATAGAAACAATGTCTCTTTAGTCTTTAGGTGGAATTAGAACTAAAAATTGTAATCAATCTATATATCGTCTTTACCAAGTCGAGTTAATTGATGACATGAATTAAATGCACGTAAACGATGATGACCAGCATCTCGAATTGTTTTATTATTAATTCCACGTAATATATCAATAATATAAGATAATGTTGAATTTGTTTGATTTAAATCGGAAACTAATTTTAAAATTTCAATCGATATTCGTGTACAATCAATAGATGATGTTTTATAGACTTGTCGACAATTATCACATTCAGTTGACATTATACGTTTACATTCAGATGATGGAAATAATTCACCAAAATATTCTAAGAGTCTATTTTGAAAATAATAAATAGAACAAAAACAAAAAAATATTCAATTTTTATTTTTATTGATTAACATACTGTGTTCGTCGACAAATGACATTATTAATACAATAATCATAAACACGATTTATATTATTAATACGAATTTGTTTTGTTTGCATTGAAGATTTCGATTCATCATCATCTTAAAAGAGAAAAAAATTTTTAATTAATTTTTCTCCTCTCTTCTATCAAAAATCAATAGTCATTAACATATAGTAGACTATGATTGATATATTTCCTCTAGCGTTTTACTCAAAAACGAATTTTTTTCTCTACTTGTACGTTCCAGATTTCTCGTCGAAAAATTGATACAGAAGATTTTGAAAAATCAAATTCTGTCTCATTAGATTTGGGATAGAAATCTGAGACATATGATGATCTGCTTTGTGATCCTTAATATATGAAACTTTTTGATAGATCATTTGTTCTAGGACGAAAATAGATTTTTGACAAGATGGAAAAAAAGTTAATAAATTAAATCATACATAATATAAGTCGTTTCATTTTAAGAAAATCTTCATAACAATAAAAAAGATGACAATTAGCAATTTCACCATCACGTCCAGCTCGACCTGATTCTTGATAATAACCCTAATAAAATGAAAAAAAATATATATATATCTTGTATACAAATCAATCTATAATATTCAACCTCAATTGATTGTGGCATAGAAAAATGAATAACAAAACGAACATTATTTTTATCAATACCCATACCAAATGCTACTGTTGCACAAATAACCTTAAATAGAATTTTGTTTTTTTTTTAAATTATTTATATTGATCAAAATAATTTACTTGACATTCATCATTAATCCATCTCATATGTATTGTTTGTCGTAATGAATCATTTAAACCAGCATGATAAGAAAGTGCATGAATATTATGAGCTAATAAATATTGAGCTAAAAATGATATTAATTTATTTTTGTAAAAAAACAAAAAAAAAATTATTTGATGTTTTGTCTTTTGTTGATTACCTGCTCGATCACATTCAGCACGTGAAAAACAATAAATAATACCACATTGATTTTGATAATTTATTTTAATTAAATTTGCTATTTGACTAAGTGCAAGATCATTGGATTCTTTTGATATACATTCATAAATAAGATTTGATCGATTAAATGATTGAGTAAATAATTTATAATTTTTAGTTATATGAAGTTGTTGAAGAATATCTTGTTGTACACGTAATGTTGCTGTTGCTGTTAATAATGTTATATTTATTTTCGGATAATTAAGTCGTAATTGACCTTAAATTAATCAAAAGATTATTTATTAGAGAATAATATGAAGAAATAAAATACCAAGTTGGGAATAATCACGACGAAAATCATGACCTACAAGTAAAAAAAAAAAGTAAGGCTTTGTTTTCGTTCAAATTAATACGTTTAAATCTATCAATCTAAATATAAAATATTTATTTGAAGGAAGAATACTTCTGAGTGTAGAGTGCTAACAGATTTCCTAGCCGGATTTCTTTCCTACAACTAATACTAACTGTTGTTCTGTACAGAAGACCAGCGTTCTTGTATTCAATTGCTTGAATTCTTTATAGAAGGCTAGCTAAGAACGAGAATATGTATGTGTCACAACCTGGTCAGCATGCTATAAATGTAGTATTTTGTGAATACGTGTCGAACAATGTTGCCAACTGTCAGATTATTTTTCGCTTGAGCGTAATGCCATTGGATCAATCATGATGGATGAAGTTTTATCCACGAATGGACCTTATAGTCACTAGAAACTTTCTAAAGTCTAAACCAGAAGGAACGTATCTTTGCTGAGATATTTACATTTTGAATATGTTTAACGAAAAAATGAATATTGAGATTTATAAGAAAACTCCGGAAATCACTGTCTGCAAATCAAGATTATATAAGTATTCCAAAGTTTGATACTGAAGATGCTGCTTCTCCTCAAAATCCATTTTAAGCCAGAACAATTCAAATCTCATGAAACTTCTAGCTGACACTCTCAAATGATCTATCATAAAAAAGACACTCAATGAATTTGTGATTAAATCTTTTACTTGGTCGGAGACCTAATTCAATTTGTTCTTTATCGAATTAGAATACTTTGTTATTTTAGTTGTTTTTGGTCCGAAATCAATTTTCATAGGAAGTAAACCGAGGATACTTTAATAAGTATTGATGACATGTTGCGAACAAAGATAAATATTATAATTATATATTATATCACTATTTTGATAACATACCCCATTCCGAAACACAATGACATTCATCAATAACAAATCGTGCTAAAAGTTGACGATTATATAAATCTCGAAGAACAGTATTCAATTGATCCTATTGATAGAAAAAAAAAACAAATTAATTACTTTTTATCTATATAGAAAATTATTTTACACTCATAGAAATTTTTTCCGGTGTAATAAAAACAATTTTATATGCAGGTAAATTTTTATATAATTCACGATAGATTTCATCAGCTTCTTCTTGTGATATATTTCCAGTTAAAGCTGTACATGATATATTTAATGAATTTAATCGTTGTTTTTGATCAAATATAAGTGAACGTAATGGTGCAATAACAAATGTAACACCAGTATCAAGAACAGCTGGTAATTGATAACATAAAGATTTACCACCACCTAGGAAGAAGAAAAAAAAAACAACATTTTTTCTTTTAAATGATGTTTGTTACATTAAAATCATTCTTACCTGTTGGCATAAGTATAAAACAATCATGATGTTGAAGAGCAGCATTAATTGCTTCCCATTGATTATGTCGAAACTAGAATTTGAAATAATTTTCGATAATACAAAGTGCTTAAAAGTTCTTTGGAAGAAAGAACATGAATAACTCTTGAAAAATTCAAATAATTTGCGTGAATTTTCTATAAATTCGTTCAATGTTTATTCAACATGATACTCACAAAATTCTTATGCCTATAAATCTTAGAAATCAAAATAGTTTCGATTCGAGTCACCTATGATTGTATATTGAATCATGTCAGTCAATTTTTGTCTATGTGCTATCCATGGAAGTTATGGGTAATACCATAGATTTTTTTTGTAAATTTGATACTTCGAGAACTGTTTATAGACAAAGTTAAAAAAATCCATTTTAATGATCATTACTCCAAAAGAAAAGTGTCTGCCTCGAATAGTTCGCTAGTGACAAACGCGACGGTTTCAACAGAAGTTCTATGTAATGTTTTAGTTTTTGAGAAACTTGAAAATAATGGATTTGTAAGTTTCATTTTAGTAAAGGTATTTTGAATAACTAACGAGGGAACCTCTTCAGGTGTAAAATCGCTTTTCGCTCGAGACTATTGCCATCAGATAGACCTTAGTGAGTAGTGAAAAAGTCCATAAGGGTTTCGATGCATGGCCTTCTATTCTCGAGTTATGAGTGTTTTACCCAATTTTTGGTCTACGAGCATAGCATTTCCGAAAAAACTCAATGAGCGAATTTCGAGCTGAAATTTTGTCCATAAATAGGTATCATGGTCACTAGAAAGTCTCCACGGTTTGAGTCACAACGACCTCATCCTTGCCGAGATATCAGCTTGTCATGGAAATGTCCCTATTTTGAAATGCAGTCCCAAACAGGTGTTTCTTTAAAATATGAATAGCTCGGTAAGGATGTGTTCATTTTGGCTCAACCTTTGGGGACTTTCTAGTGACCATAATACCTATCTATGGACAACATTTCAGCTCGAAATTCGACCATTGAGTTTTTTCGAAAATGCCATGCCCATAGACCAAAAATTGGGTAAAACACTCATAACTCAACAAGAGAAGACCGTGCACCGAAACCCTTATGGACTTTTTCACTACTCGCTAAGGCCTATCTAACGGCAATAGTCTCGAGCGAAAAGCGATTTTACACCTGGAGAGGTTTCCTCGTAAGCGTAAATAAAGCTATGTGAAACAAAACTTTAAAGAACATCAAATAAAATGATAGAAAGTTCACATATATAGCTTGAATTAATCATGTTCTTTTTCTCGATGAATTTTTGAAACACTCGTTATAAAAATAAATTCTTATACAAACTTCTGAAAGTCCAAAAACATGATGAAAAACATTTAAAATTTGATGTTCAAAATTTAATGAATGATTTTCAAATTTTTCATGAACTCCTTGCTGAATCGTATTTTTATTATTCGATGGAATATTTGTAATTGATGATAATTTAATATTATCATTATTTTTCTAAATAGAATTTCTTTGAACATAATGAAATGTATTTTGTTTTTTTCTTATCAAATTACTTCTGAAGATTTTTTACATTGTATACATCCGAATTGATTTGTATTAAGAACAAAACATTGATAACATATAATATGACCACATGACATTTCACTTATTGGTCGATGACAAGTCATTTGATAGATTTCATTACAAAGTGGACATATACATTCAGCTAAAAGTAGATTAAATAAAATATAAACATTATTGATATTTAATAAAAAAACCTAAACTATGACTATTAATTGGATTAATGGCTTTTGTAGTAGTAGTAGTTGTAGTAGTAGTTGTTGTTGTTGTTGTAATTATTGAATGAGATGTATCATTAGTTTTTGTTGACATATTTTGTGGAAGAGGTTTATGATCTTCGGATCTAAAATACAATGCTTTTAAAAATGATTAGATGAATGACTTTGTCTTTTACGTTGATAATATATTCGATTTATTCATTTTTGTTTGATCGTTTTTAATAGAATCTTGAAAAATTTTTATTTGTTCTGATAAATTATTTTTAATCGGTGGAATATGATCACGTTTGGTTGTTTTATCGATTGAGTTTAGCATCTGTAATGAAGAAAACGATAGAAATGAACATGTGAAAGAAAAGACAAAAAAAAAAAACGAATGAACATGAACCACAATCGGTGAATATATAGACAGATGTATTTAATCGAGGGATCATCGAGGTATTGAAAATAATATAAACATGAACACTGATTGGTGTTATATATTTGAACTTTTTCAATTTAAAAGATTTAAAAAAAGATGTAAAAAGAAAAACTTTAAATCTATATTTATTTGAATAGCATTAATTATTGATGTTTCGTTCACTTCGAATTTAACTTGGTTGAAAAATTACTGTACATAGAGCATAGATAATATTATGTTGTTAATTTTTATTGAATTATGTTCTAAACAAAACTAATGAACGGTACTTTTGATACGTTAAAAATTAAAATTCATTTATCGATGATAATTGTCTCGGCAATCGTTCTTTGACCATTAATAAATGAATTTACTTTGCATTTACCTTTAATTGAATAGTACTTACACTATCTATATGGCATATTCGATAATTGATGCATCACAGTAGCATCTTCTATTAGAAGTGTAGTTAATGTTTTAATCAGCTACATGCCTGATGTTATCTCGTACTATGACAATAATTCATTTCAAATAGAATATTCATCACTAGAATTAACATAGCTCATTGCAAACATAAGTTTTCTTAGTCTCATAAAAATTTATTCGTTGCTATAATATGAAATCAAATGGCATCTAACAGAGGACAATAACTTTCTCGTTATGTGTATCGTTATTCGCACTACTCAGATGAAAATAAAAGGTTATTTAGATGATACTTGTTACATTTTGCCAATGATTCTCGGAAAAATATATAATGATTTTGTATTATTTTTCTAGGGTTACATTGATGAATTAACAAATAGTAATAAAACGAGATCATTGTATGTAGTATTGAAAAATACTTTATTGGTCTCTTTTTTTCTTTCATGCTCAATCGTGGATTCGAACTTGTCGATTTAGGATTCAATGATCTTCATAGTACATCTTCCCAGCTCATATGTCTCTGCTAGTCATTTTCAACAAACGGTCTTCTTCAATAAGTCTCTTTTCTCCTTTTTTCAAAGAACAATTTCTACTGAACTCATCACCGTCAACGAACTATTCACGATTGCTGTCTTCATTTAAGTATAATGTCATGAAAAAAAATTAGATGATAATATGGCAGCTTTTTCTTTTTACAATCATGCACATCAATCGATCTACACATGCATGTTTACGTATGAAAGTGAGAAGTATATTAAAGAGAAATGTAAAAACAAAATTGATTCTTATCAATCAAATGCTTTCGTCATTTTATTCAAGTTAAATAAATCGACTCTGTCTAGTTTCTTTACAATTAAAAATGTGTGGAAAAAAAAGAAAAACAAGATTAAGGAAGATAAAAATAAAAGCAAAGAATGTACCATAAAACAAATACTGACAAGTCAAGAAGAACTATTTTGAACATAGTTCTTATAGTAATATGCTAAAAAAAGATCGATTGTTCATAAGCAAACTAAGTAGAAGACGTTACTCGAAATAACAAAATGGAAACAAGATAAGAAGTGAATTCTCGTTTCAAGATAATGATTACAGAGATTTCTCTCTCTAACAATATATTCAACAAAACGAGAAAATTTTTACTTCTTAGCTAATTGTTTCATTAAAAAACAACTTTCAGCTATCCATGCATCATCTACAGACACGTTCGTACACACAAAAGAGAAAAAAAAAGTAGAAAAACAAAAAATGAAGAAGAATGAGAGAAAAAACGAGAAGGGAGATGGGTTCCCTTCTCCTACATCGGCTAAAACTAGCATAATAACGAAGGTGACGTTAAGCATCTGTTTTTTTCTAACTACATTTAAATAAGTTTAGAATAGAAGAAAAAATTAATCTAGATACGTACTAAAGTGAATATGTATACTACAAATGAAAGACATACGCATAGATACATACGAGAAAGGTGAAAAAGAAGAATAAAGAAATAAAAATGGGCGCTTGTTACTATGATTTCTAACAATATTGATCGCATATATCAAGTTCTATGTTACATCATAGTTAGAGTTGTCCATGTATATGGATATGTTACTTGAGTAGTCATGTATAAATAGTCAGTGGTTAACGTATAATCAGAACACGTGGTCTGGTAGCCATATTCCATAGTTGAATTTTCCAAGTTGTCGTCCGGATAATTATATATTCTTTGAACTAACGCACCAACTCCCATTACAGCATTACTAAATACTGAAGAAGCGAACGCAAGACCCACAGATACAGGATCCCACATGTTTGTATAGACAAAGTGTGTGTCTTTATTTGAATGAAAATAAACACAAGTTCACATAAGAACAATTTCTATTTATTAGCGTCGATGTGTGAATTCTTTCATTACAATTTTTCAAAACGATGTGACACTATTATGATGGTATACGTGTCGACTTTGTCCTAGAGGCAAACATGATTTAATCATCAAGTAAATATTTTCATCATAATATGACCCTATGGCACATACTCTTTTCTTCTGTCTTTCTCTACATGACATTATGATGTCTCTTTGAGATATAAAGTTAAGTTGAGGTACAGGAAAAAAACCAATCGAAAAACAGACATCTCTAATTTGTAACAAAATACATGATCGTTAGATTTTTCTATCAAAACAAAAATATAATATATGATCTGATAACAATTTAATATATGGAACGTAATTACAATGTTCCGTGGACAAAAAAGTATTTTTTTATCATCTAATATGATGTGTTTAGAAAAAAAAACAAAATATATCACAAGATGTAGTATGAAAAATTCTATAGATCTCGTCGAACAGTTTATTTTATAGATACCCTTTTTGTTTTTAAAATACACAAAATCCTGAGTTATAGACTATTGATGCTTCGAAAAAAAAGAATTTTTGTGACACAGAATGCATTCATTTCTTTTTTCTTATTTCATGTTTTCGTCACTTGATATGCTTCATTAGATTAATACAATATGCTATTAGATACAGCGTGAAAAGTAGCACAATTTCAAAGAACAGCTTATTTTACATATACACTGTTTTCTTTTACAATAGACAAAATTCTGTATCACTAATGTTCGACGCTACAGAAAAGATCATTTTTTTAGTAAACGATGAGTTCTTTTCTTATTTCATCAGTTAATAAACTATATTTTGAGCCATCTTCGCATATTAGGATATTGACATTGCGATCATGTATATCATATTTGTTCTACAACTTCTGTTATAATAAATATAATTTCGACTGGAATACTTCGTATTAGTATAAACTATTTTTTTTCCAACACCTTGACAATCGATTGAAAAGATTAAAGTAAATTTTACTACTGAGATGATAATCGAGATAAGAGATTATTTTTTTCAACTGGTTTTTATCGAATTGTCCTGCAAAATGAGATTTATAAATCAGTAAACAAATATAATTCTGATTTTTCTAGGTATATTTTTCACTGAGATCGATAACAATACTAGAACAAGATGAAATTTTATTACTCTGATGGTTTCTAATAGAAGTACTAACATTGTTTATCACTCACCATTCGATTAAGATGCATTATCAGGTTTGTAAAGTACAAGCTGAAAGTACTATCAATATCGACACAGTAATATACAGCAGAACAATGTTTGATTGTTATTCTATTTATCAATAAATACATAACTTTCTGCTTAAGTATTTGTACCATGAAAAGTAGAATAGAATAGAACAATCAAAGCAAATCATCTTCCAACTAATTTTTTTTTCTTCGTTATAAAATTTAAAAAACAATTTAATACTAGAATCTTTTACAATCTGGAATCTTTTTTTATCTTAATTGATTCTTTTAATTATCTAGAACATTTTACGACTTACTAAAAAAAAAATTAGAAAGTTTTAACAAGTGCAATGTCTTCTCTAAAATAATGTATGGTTCCTTATGTAATGTTTGTTTTTAGAGAGATATCGAATGAGACTGAAAGATACATTTTGTACCAATTTAACGAATAGTTGCATTTAAATTTTTAATCTAGATCGAGAACACATTGGACGACTTTGTATTTCAAAGCAACTACAGTTAACACATTTGCCATATTGATTGATCATTCTAATGAGTAGCACATAAAGTAACTATTGATCTATTATCAAGAGACAAGATTCATTTCAAGAACAATTATATTTATTTCAACGTTGACTTTCGATTGTTTTTACAGATATGGATGAGAACTAACAGGTGTCTATCGTTATTCTCTACATAAAGCACAGCATGTTGTATTTTTCGTTAAAGAAAAAAGATGGCTCTCGTTCTGTTTATCATAGTTCTTCTAACCAGCACTGCTTATACAACTATATATAGACCCGTAGTGTTGATGCATGGTGTTACGGCAACTGCTGCTGACATGAATGAGCTCGGTGGTTGGCTTACCACATCATTTCCGGGTATCTATGTTGTATCAATCGAGATTGGCAATGGATTTGATGATTCGTTTTTACTACCAATGAACAAACAAGTAGAACTCTTTTGTGCTACTGTTCTTGCCGATGAACATCTACGTGAAGGTTTCAACATGCTTGGTGTTTCACAAGGTAGTTTAATTGTTCGAGGAGCTGTAGAACGATGTTCACTGCCTGTCTACAATTTGATCACACTGGTTGGTGCTCATCAAGGTGTTTTTGGTGTTCCTTCTCTTAAATTACTTCCTCGTGAATTTTGGGAATTAGTTTCAAAATATGCATATGAAGAATCTGTTCAGAATGTAATTAGTATTGCTGGTTTCTGGCGTGATCCTTTTCAATTAGAGAAATACATAAGTCGAAGTCATTTTCTTCCTGACATTAATAACGAACGTGAAGTTCGAAATGAAACTTATCGTACAAATATGCTCAAACTTAATGCATTTGTTATGACATATTCAGATATAGATGATACTATAACACCGCCACAATCAGGTTGGTTTCTGGGCTATGCACCACAATCATTGGAAACTGAAACATGGAATCAATCGCGTCAATTCACAGAAGATCTCATTGGAATGCGTACGTTGCAGGAACAAGGAAAATTACATATGTTCATTTGTCATACGCGTCATCAGGATGCTCAACATGCTCCTGATAAAGAGTTTTTTTTTCAGAATATTTTGCAATTTTTCAATAATACACTTCCGTAGCTATTCGAATGTAAGATTTAAAAAAAAAATGAAATTATCTCAATACAATTTTGGGTGATGTCTGAGAACATCGAAATTGCTGGATTTTTCTGAAAGAAGAAACATCAAATTCTAGAACTTCACAAGACTTCATGGTCTCAAATTTTCTCTGTAGTCCTGGAGACATTCGTACAAATAATGCATAGATTATTGAACATCTAATATATTCAGTTGATAATCAATTGCATAATACAAAAAAAAAGAAAAAAGATAAAAATAAATGAATATATTCATCACTGATAATCGAATGTATCGAGTATGAGAAAACTGATATATGACCTTGTCAGAAACTATTGGCTAATAAATATTATCCATATTCTAGACATACGTTCAGTCAATACTATTTATAGTGTTTTTTTATATGAGCGAATTCCAATATGAATAGGAGTGCCGTATTAGTATCATTGTTACAAAAGCAAAATGCTCATTCTTTAGCATTAGTATTTAAATTAATCGTAATACTTTTTGTATTGTTTGGCATTAGAATTATTTTATATGAAAGTGTTAGTTTTAATTCTAATACATTTGCTATTAGAGACTACGTCTCTGAGAGGTCAGGTTAAAAGTTTTTAATAACCGAGTAATGAATTTTTTTTTGTATCCATAAATACGATTTTCAAGATAAAAAAGAATTTGTTCTATTACTGAGAACATAGAATTTGAACTCTTAGAGACCTAGTTCCAGATAATAAATCTATTAAAATTTAAAATAATCTTCATTTGATGCTAACATTTTTGTATTAAATAATTCTAATATCAAATAATATGAAAGCATTAGAATTAATTTCAATACTGATGCTAATAAGACATCTCTAAAACATTAATGATGGGTTAAATATGAGTTTCAAGTACAAGATATTTATATAAACATTGCACTCATCGATGTAGTTATTCGCTTTACTTGCTACATACTTGCACAAGCTCTACACTATCTTAAGATCGATATTATCGAATAAGTACTAAAAAAAAATACATCAGTATAATATAAAAGAAAAAGTATTCATTTGATCAATACTATTGCCTATTTCAAAAAGAAAACGTTGGTGGATATTTTTTTTTGAATAACTTTTGATAGAAGCAAGATAGAGATCTGTAGTTTTCACCGTTGAAAAGAAGAGATAAATATGCATCGAATGGTATATTACACACTTCTCTAAGATATTTTCTATAGTTTTCTTAATCAATTTTCTGAAAAAAAAATGCTGGAACATTGATTTTTCTAAAAAATAAGAAAAATCGGCTAAGATTGTCAAATAAGATGCTTATAACTTCATAACATATAAATCTAAAAGTCAGAACCTTATGCAATTTTGTAAATCTTCATTTATTAGTTCGAATGCGTATCTGATTATTGAAAATTGTCCTTAGTACTTGCTTACAGAGTATGTTGTTGTTCAAAAAAAAAAAGTTGATTTAAGTCCTTGACAAAACTATTCTATAGGATGTTCTATTGTTTGAAAAACGAAATTTTAACACGTATAAGTAAAACAAAAAAAATTCCAATTCAATAAAAAGAAACAATACATCTACTTTTTTTTTTCATGAAAACAAAAAAAAAATCAAAGTCTATGACAATACTCTATTTTTAACTCAATGTAAACCGGCTTGAGGGTCGTTGCTTCGCAACAAACAGATAATAAATATCTCATGTTAGTATTTTTTTTTTTCTTTTTCTTTTACGTATTAAAGAATATTCAAAATGGTAAAACTAACAGCTGATCTTATTGCTAAACAAACACCTGGTCATAATAAACGACGTGCTGATGAAACAGTTGAACATTATCTTTCACGTCTTACTCATTTACCATTTCAAAATCGAGGCATTGATTCTATTGTAATAAATTTTATTTTTTATTCTAAGAAAAAAAAAAAAATTTTTTTTTTCTAGGATTCTATTTCACCTTGTCGTCTTTTAACAGTAATTTATCTTTATGATAATATATTAAATAAAATTGAAAATTTAAATTTTGCTGAAAATTTAACACATCTTTATTTACAAAATAATCGTTTACAAAAATTAGAAAATTTAGATTATTGTCCAAAATTACAAAAATTATATCTTGGTGGTAATCAAATACAAGTTCTTGAAGGTTTAGATAAATGTATACATTTAAAAGAAATTTATATTGAAAATCAACGTTTACCTGAAGGTGAAAAACTTGTTTTTGAACCACGAACTTTACAATGTTTATCATCAATTCTTGGTAAAATATTTTTTGAAAAAAAAAAGAAATATCAAAAAATCTTCTTTTTTCTTTTTTGTTGTTGTAGAAGTTTTAAATGTTAGTGGCAATAATTTAGATTCATTAGTTGAATTAAGTTGTTTACAAAGATTAGAAGAATTAACAGCAAGCAATAATAATTTAGAAAATCTTCGTGAACTTATTCAACTTTTAAGTATATGGTCACGTTTAAAACGACTTGATACAAGTCGAAATCCAATATGTACAAAAGCACGTTATCGTGAACGATTAATTGTTGTATCAACAACATTAGGTAAATAAATTTTTTTTTGTTTGTTTGTTTGTTTTATTAAATGATTAATTAAAATTTTTTTAATAATAAAATAGAAATGCTTGATGGAAAACAAATAACAGATAATTCTCGACAATTTTTAATGAGTTGGAAAGCTTCACGTGAAGCTCAACTTACAAGAGAAAAATCAAGACCAGATTTTGATGATGGACCAGGAGACTATACAAATCATAGTTGTAAGTTATAATATATTAAAATAAATTGATAAAAAAATATTATAGATAGATATAGACAATTATTAGGATTATTGTATATAATTATATGTATATATATCAATAGTTTCTGTCTTTCTCCCAACTATTCGTTCGAACATTGCGAGAACGCGATCAATGGCAACACATCAAATGCCAGGTCGGTACTTTTGCTACCGTATCATTTAACGAATAGGCAATTCTTTTCTTTGCTTTCTGTTTGTTTTTATGTGATTGATTTTTTTCTAAATGTAAAAAAAAAAAACGAATATTATGTTTTAGCATTTTCTCGTCAAACATCATTCAGATATGGTATTTTGTTGTTTTAATTTTTATATAAATATTTTCTATTATAATTTGGGTTGCTTTTTTTTTATAATTGATAAATTAATATAATTCTATAATTCATGAATTTATTATATTTATCAAATCCACAATGAAAATTATAAATTTTTCTCTTACACATGAATGATAGAATATATCAAAAATATTCTTTTTGATTAAAATAATTTAAGTCTATTTAACTATAACCATTAGAGTTATATTCGTTGATATATTATAACATAATTGAACATCTTAAGAAATTATAACTAAGCAAATGCGTATGAATACATGTTCAAGATATATTGTCCTATACGAGGAATGTCTTTCTAGATATTAGTTTGCTTGTTAGTTGTTAATTAGTATATCTTGTAAATCTTAATGAAGTATGTCTGATATAAAATGAAGTTCGTGTTGTTGACCTTTGTCTAAGCATAGAGAATATTTTTAATGAGTTTTTACAAAAAGGGCATCTTACCCATATTTTCAAATGATGATTTAAAACTTTATCTATATCAAGAATATTTTACATTAAAAAAAAAAAAAACAAAAAATTCATAATTTCCAGATTAAATCTTCTTGATGTACAAAATTTTCAAAATATAAATCCTTATTCATAGGATAGTATATACACTATGTAGTTTTTTTTTTGAATGTTTCATCCTTTCAAGAAATTTAGTTTAAAACTTTTTTACAAAAGATAATCTAATTGAGAACTTACAGTAGAAATTTACGAAATAGATTTGATTTTCTTAGAAGAAAAAAAAAATCCATAAACAAGAACATTTTTTTATAGTATAACATAATTCATCTAAATTCTAAAAGATACACTAAGGAGTGATTAAATCGTTAATTGATATGTTAGAATAGTTTCTTGTCAGTTAAAGTGTTATTATTTTTTTTTGATAAATGCATATATTTTGTTGAATGATGTTTTTTTTTTTATTATTGTGTTGTATATGAATATATATTTTCATAGATTATCGTCGTAATATAATCAAAGCTGATCTTGGTTTAGTTAAAAAAGGTCAATTTCCCATGGCACTTGTAGAAAATGCTCATCGGTTTGTTTGATTTGAATTGTTTAATAAGAAAAGAAAAAAAAGTTGTGTTTTTAGAAAAATGACACCAAGAGTAAATAAATTTTCAGGTTTTTTTGCATCAAAAAGTTTCAATAATCCTGATCCAAATAATTCCAATGAAAATCCAATTATTACATTTCAAGATCCATCAACACAAACATTTTTTAAATAATTTTTATTATTATATTCATTGTTACTATTTTTTGATGGCAAGAAAGAATCTACGGTTAGAAATGTTTACTAAAATCCATATGATGATCTTATTTCTTGTTGTTTTCTTTTTGTCATAAATTATCTTTTCTCAATAAAAAAAAAATTTTATTTTATTTATATATATATATTTTTTTTTTTGTTGGATCATAATTAATGTTGAAATATAAACACGCACTAATTTATTATTCAAAAACAAATATGAACATCGAAATATAGACTATGATAAATCAGATAAGGAAGTATGTTTTTTTTTGTTCAAGCAGAAAACACACGATGACATTGATTAAGATCATCAACATATAGCATTTAATATAGCTGATGAATAATTATACTAATTAAATTTTTCCAAATGAACAAATTCATATCTATGCATCAATATTTATAATAGACATGTTCTTCGTGACTTTTCTTTTTGTTTACCTTAGTTTAATTCAAGTGTTTTTCTGATTTTATATTCTTATGCACGTAGAATATATGTCTAAGTAACATCAATGAATTAGTTATACAAGAACTTTGACCATATGATAATAATCTGTATGAGTTTTATCATTTTGTTTTTAGAAAGATTTATTATATTGAGAAGACATATTTAAGTAGATTAATATTAAAAAAAAAAGCAAAACTATGAAATAAATACATGAAAGAATGTCTATAATATACACAAAGAAAATATGAAATAGAATATATAAATTTTCAAATAATATATTTCATTCTTCAAATGTCAATATTTAGTTTAATTGATCAAGAATATAAACAATAAAAAAAAATTCAAATTATACTCTTTTTAAATATCTATTGATTTGAAATGATTTTAAAAGATCTCACATGTTTTTTTTTTGTTGTATCTTATGATTTAGTACAATAAAGTAATGAAGTAATTATTTTTTTTTCTTTTAATTCAAGGATTATAGCTCTATACTTTTGACTTTTGAATATAATGATATATATTCAACATCATTTACATCTTGAAACAAAAGAAAAATTAATGTTAGTGAATTGGTTCATAATTATAAGATTGTACGCTCCTTGACACGTCAATTATGGCATATATTATTATTTAAAAGTGTATCGAATAAGAAGAAATGCTACTGTGACTTGATAATTATATATATATATGAAGATATACATTTGACATGAATTATATTGTTCTGTTAACTGCGTAGATAGTCTAATATTGTTGAATAAACCGTATGAGACATTTATAAGATGGATATCAAAAACTTAGGTCAAATATATCTTCTGTATATATTAATTTTCTTTTTTTTTTTGCTTTTTCTTTTTCTTTTACTTGTCTTCTATATAATATGAATAAGAAATAAGAGAAAATAAGAGAGAAAACTTGTCGACACATCTACCGTTCTTTTAGCATTAATAAAAAATAATATCTATTGATAAACTTAAAGAACTTTATATACTAAACTATTTGTCATATAATAATAATCGAGATAATGTTTATTTTTAAATAAATTTCAATAAAAAAAAAAAAAAGGTATAGTCAAATAATTTATTTCTTATCAAACTTATTTATATCAAAAAAAAAAAAAAGAAACCCAAATATAAATACTGAGAAAATCATAAGTTTTACTGTTATCGCATCAATATCAATCGTCGAAGTGTTGATAAAAAAAAACATTGTTGATTATAAATAATTAGCTAGGCTAGAAGATTCTTGTCGAAATATTCATATCTATCTATTTGTCACTAATATATATAGGAAAAAAAAATAATAAGTTTCATAATTGATTGTATCAGTCGACTATTTCTTAACGTTATTTATATCCAGATCATATGCATGTGTTTTTTTTGATATAACTTAAAAAAAAAAAAGAAGCTTTCACAATAGATGTTCATTCAACAGAGAGAGAGATATTCGTTTCTTTTTCCTTTTTTTTGTTTTGTTTGTTGTTTTGTACACCTACACAATGATGAAAGAGAACTCATCATGTTTCATATATTTATCTTTGAGAATCATTCATTTATTTTTAATTGTATATTGATTGAATTTTTCTTTTTTTCTTCTTCTTCTTTTGACTTCTAGAACTTCTTTCATTAGTATTCAGTTATTTTAAATAATGAATTCATCAATATCATGTTTATATAATTCAAGTTCTTGTTATTTTATTGATATTAATAATCACTGTTTATCGGATAATATGGTACTTGATATAGTTTTAAAATATGTTATGCCAACATATTATGAATGGATATGTATTATACTTTATGCTATTGTATTTATTGTTGGTACAATTGGTAATTTACTTGTAATTATTGTTATACAACGAAATCGAAGCATGAGGTTGTATGCAAAAAAAAAAACAAAATAGAATATTATATTGTCTCTTATCTTTATGACTTTTTGTTTTTTTTGTTTTAGAACAGTGACTAATATGTTTATTATGAATTTAGCTGCAGCTGATCTATTAGTACTTCTATTTTGTTTACCAGCTACAGTTGTTCAAGATGTAACTAAAACATGGTTTTTTGGTTTATTTCTTTGCAAATTTGTTAATTATGTACAAGTATGTTCTTTTTGTTTTTTTTCATTTATTATATGAAAGACATTGGAATGTCAGGAAAAAGAAAAAGAAAACATTCTCGTTAAATAATTATTTCAAAAAAAAAAAACAAACAAACAAACAAACATAATCGAGCATTTGTTATTCAGTTAGAGTATTTAATGATTTATTATCATAACCATGATAATTAAAATATTCTTGATCAATATTAGAATCCTCACCAATTGTAGAAATTGAATCGGCACGTAGACGATTTTGAAGTGCTGTTGCTGCATATTTTTGTCGTCTACTAAGACCACGAAGATCAGTTAAATCACGTGCATGATGTTCTGGTAAAGTTGCAAGTTTTTCTTCAAAATTACGTGGTCGATAAATACAACGACGTATATTTGAAAATATAACAACAGCTACTAATAAAACAACAACTAATATAAGTAAAATATAAACAGGTTGATTAGTAAATGATATTTTTAATTGTTCTAATTGACAACTATCAGAAACGGAAACAACATGACAAAAACGACTTGAACCAATTAAATTTGTTCGATTATTATTATAAAAAAATACACATATTAAATAATTTCCTTCATCTTCTAAATTTTCCATTTTTAATTGACCATAATAATATGTTGTTCCATTATTTGGTAAATCTATAATTGCAGTTCGTTCTTCATTTTGTTCATCATCAATAAATGTTATTGATATATAATAAGAATCAATATTTAATTCTTTCATAGCATAAGTTATATTAGTCATGTTAAAATTAAATTCGGCATCAAGACCAATTACTTTACTGTTATGTTCATATGGAAGTGCATTTAATTTTCTTACTTCTAAAAGTGTTTCATTCGATTTTAAATCAGTTTCAGCTAATATATGTTGAATAATAAGAATTAATAGTAGAGATAACATGTTCGATGCATTAAGAATGACAAAAAATAAAATATAATCTACACTGTTTTATAACTTATGTGCTCTAGTCATAAAATACTTTGATTATTCAGAAGAAAAACAGTTATGCTTTCTTTTTTTTTTTCTTTAGAATATGTCAATATCTGTATCTGTATTGACATTAATGGCTATTTCAATTGAACGTTATCAAGCTATTGTTCATCCATTAAAATTTAGTGGAACAAAACAACGTGGACGAATATTAATTATTTCTGTTTGGATACTTTCATTATTACTTGTTCTTCCAGGTTAGAATAATGATTTGAATTCTTTTCTTTTTTGTCTTTCTCAAAGAAACAAAAAAAAACAGTCTAAAAGAATTTTTATGACTTTCTTTGATACTATTTTTATTTTTGATTGTAATAGACTTATTATGAAATCTATTCTATTTTCAAAATAGAAACTGAATCATTTTTTTGTTTTTGTATATTAATTACAATTTTACTTTGAATTATCCTTATAAGATTTTAATGAAAAAAAAAAATCATATGAATTAGACTGTCTATTTAAATTATCTATTTGAATATAAAATATAAATTAAAATACATTCTATAATTAAATATATACAAATATAGAGATAGAACATCAGACATATTATATTTCAATGTCTAAGAACATAAAGAAAAGAACGCAATTGTTTTTAAACTATATTTAGATGCTTTTATGATGACACTAAGTCGACAATATGAAGATCGATTACCAAACTATTTAACATAGTAATATATATATATATTTTATTAATTTTTTTTTCTGAAAAAAAAAACAAAAAACAAAATTTACATTAAATTTGTTTAGTTGTCAATGGGATGCACATCCATTACTTGATCTTCTTTATCAATTACATATATCACTTTTTTTATTTGTTATTCCACTTTGTTTAATGGTATATGCATATACAGGTATTGCACGTGTTCTTTGGGGTTCATTACCAAGTGAAAGAACATTTCATGATGAAACATATCGAATAAATTCAAGTCAATTATTATTTTCAGGTTGAAATTATTAATATAAAATTTAAGATATATAAAAAGAATTCTTAAATATGTATATATATTTTAGATGAATGTCGTACCAATAGTTTAAGAAATTCAACTAAATCGGCAAATTTAATTGTTCAAGAAAATCGACAAAAAGCAGCGAAAATGCTTATATCTGTTGTAATTATTTTTGCTATTTGTTATATTCCGGTGCATGTTTTTAACTTATTTAGGTAAAAACAAAATAAATATAGATAATAAAATACTATTTATACAAAAATAAAAAAATACTTTAGATATATTTATGTCTATTTTGAATATATTAAACAAGCACGAATAAATGAAAAATCTGATGAAAATATGGAATGTTTTAAACCAAAATTAGTTTATCTTGAACGTACTGGTACAATAAAAATTGTTACAATAAGTGCATTAATATCTCATTTTCTTCCTTATTTCAATTCATCAATCAATCCAATTATATATAATATTATGAGTGGTAACAATCATATATCAAATTTCTTCTTTTTTTTTTGTTCGTATTGTATATATTTTATATCTTAGATAAATTTCGTCTCAAATTTCGTGAACTATTTTCATCATGTTGTTGTCGTTATTGTTGTTGTTGTTGTAAACCAATTCCAAGAATGAAATCAACATCATCAGCAATCATACAATTTAAACCATCAGGATTAATACAACATTCAATTATTTCAACAAATATTAATCGATCTTCAATGAAACATCATTATACACCAAATTCAACGAATATATTAAATATTAGCAGTAGAGGTGGTTCGATCAAGACTAATGTTAATCATAATAATAATAGAATGACAAGACATAATGGAATCAATGTTTACACCCACAATCAACCTATATGTTTTCGATTGACTAATGTTTGACAGGAAAAGCCTTTAAAATATACAATACAGACAATCACAAAATGAATTAGAAAGACACGTACGGCTCTAATTGTTCTAGAATCTCAATAAATGAATAAACAGATGCCCACGCTTAAGAAATGGTTGCCATTCTATCTATATATCTATCTTTAATAACGCCTACTGACAGCCATGTCTCATTAACCAATATTGTTTTCCATCTTAAGACTATATATACATATATAACTACGGAGCGATCTATTAATATCATATCTTTTTATAAGTATCCTAGTCTGAACACGTATAAAATATATCAATGAATTTGATAGTTTATTTGATTTGTATCGGTACATTGTTTAGTAGTACAAAAATTAATAGTCAACCGGTGAATTTTGATTTTGATCCGTAAGTTACATGAACTATATTATTTTTCATATTAGACATAAAATATATAATAGAAATAGAAAATTGGAAACAGGTTATTATCCATTTCCTGAAATGAGTCGTTTTCTTAATTCTCATTCACGTATTCATCGACAATCTTCTCGACCATCCTATTCATTTCTTGGATATATTTGTAGGTGAGATTTGAATTTTATTAAATAAACAAAAAAAAAATAAATAAAATAAATAAATCAATATTAATTTTCTTTCGGTTTTTCTTTTTTTTTTGTTTTTATTAGTATGGCTAATCATGAAAATAAAATTGAACAAATGTTAGATATATTTGGTAGAAAATATACAGCATTATTAATGACTATAATTGCACAAGATTGTCCAAAATATATAATCAACGAAATAAATGAACAATAAATAATATTAAACAAGAAAATTTTTTATGAATATATTTATCTGAACTGATCAATTATTATCATAAATTTAATTAACATAAAAATGAGACAACTTAGGAAAATATTTATTTTCTATTTCATTTTTTTGATGCTAATCGTCAGATAGATTTTGATTTGACAATAAATATACATATGTATATAATATATATATATTATTCAAGTAGACAAATCACAAATCCCATTATTCTCAAACGAAATGACTACATATTTCAAGGACGATAAACTTTCTTGGCCGAAAAATTTTTATATTTTTCATTTTTTTTGTTTTCTGTTATTTATATAAACTTTGAAATATGTTCTATGTACTTAGATATATTCGATGAATTAATAATAAAATCCGAACTTTTTTTCAAATAAACCAGTGATGAATTGCTCTAGTTTTTCAACTGTAGGACCTGTGATCACATTGAAACATTCTTCTACTTATACTCTATCATGAATAGAAATAAATACCGTTTCCCCCTTCTTCTCATATTATTATTATTATATACACATTTTTATGTCATTAGGTAGGTAATAGAGTCAACTGCATTTGTACACATATAGTATACTTAATTAACATGTTAATTTATATTAATTTCCAAATGTTCTATTTTAATGATATCGAGAGACAAAAAATAAGTAGTAATGCAAAGCAGAAAAAATATCTCATTAAGCCTTTTACAGTTTTACAATGTAAGTATGTCTAAATGTATCATTTTTTAAGTCATACACTCTATTATCAATAATCGACGATAATGTAGCTCTTTATTGAATCTGTAATATCATCTAAAGTTCATGCTAGATTTCCTAAACTATTCATACATACTCATCGCATGTGACAATCTTATATAATAACAAGGCTCGTACTATATACATGCAAAATTCGTACAATTAAACGAGAAGAATTTTGAGTGAGATTGTCGTCTCGGTTTAGAACTACAACATTATTGATTATGAAACTTTTCGACATACTTATATTCTAAAATAAAGCATAATCTATATATATATATATAAATGCACTTGACTTTGTTACGTATATAATTAACATAACAATATATGTATAATAATACAAACAGACGAAAAAGAAATTTATTTTTATCCACTACAAATTATTTTTCTATCATTTATTTGTACTAATGTTTACGATAAAAAAGAAAATATAACAAAAATTCCAATTAAAAAATAAGACAGAGAAGTATGTATTTTGTTTTTTGATGATGTTCTCAGAATGTCTGGTATTTTGTATTCGAACAGAAGAAGATGAAAAGAAATAATAATAAAAAAAAAAAAGAAGAAGTAGGCAGGTCAAATAGCGATAAGCAGATATATCTATTTTTTGCTCTTACAACGAAATATCTAAGAATTTTGGAGTCTATGATAACTTTTATTCTACTCATTGACATTTATCTATTCTTAAAAAACTATCAAAATTTTCTTATTAGTTTTATCATATCGATTCTTTATAACAATTATATTATTTTCATAAATATATACGAAAAAAGAAAATTTAATTTCTTTTGCTTATTAAAAAACAAAATACGAATTAGATTTGTCATACATTTATAAATATAATCAAGCGTCAAATATCAAAGCAACAATTATGTTTGTTTGTTTTATATAGACTCATCAAAAACATCTGCTAAGATGACAGTTAATTATAATTTATATATTATTTCATAAGATTACTTCAATTCATGTATTAAAAATATAGAATTAATTAAATATGTTTTTTTTTGACACATCAATAACGAAATTTATTTAATATAAATTATTTTCAATTTTTGTTTTTTGTTTTTTTCATTATCTTAAATGTTACAAAAGTATTTGATCAATGATTTAAATAGAGAAATTATTTTGTTTCTAAGAAATCAGAAAATAAATAACATATTAGAAAGTTCTCTATGTATTGAAAAGATTAATTTTGAAATTTTTTTTTTGTTCGAGTTCTTATCTGTAAAAATTTTACTTAGAAATCTATTCGGTTTCTTTTTTTTTAGTATTGATTGCAATAGAAAATAAATTCTTGTTGACTAATGTTACTATCCTACTAAGTAATTATCGTTAATTAATTGTGTGTGTGTGTTTGTTATTCTTGTCTTAATTTGTTTACAGTTGTGTGATATGTATAGAAAGCATATATAATATATTTGTAAATCCATGATAATTATAGAATAAATATCCTTCGAGGAAAAGAAAATTGAATAGGCATCATGAAATATATGTAACACAAAAAAATAAACATGAATCATTGATTAGATGGAAGAATAAGCTTTATCTGTAGATGTAAAAAACCAATATTCAAATACAATAGTCTGTTGTTCTTGTATAAAATATACAAAAAAAAGTTATTATGAAGATATTTGTTGTTTCCAATAATCAGATATTTCATTATTATAGTAGATTCATTGAGAAATCAATAATATATGTTAACAGTTTCAACTTTTTTTTAATAAATTGATGTATGCTTGACTGATAGAAACATAGGATTTTTTTGTAACAGAAGGAAAAGAGCTTTAATTTAATAATAAATATTATGATCATTTTATTAGTTTTCAGTAAATATTTTCATCTTAGATTTTTGAAATATGATTTATTTCAACGAACATCTAACAAGATTTCTTCGCTTGATTATAAGATTTTTAGTTCATATTCTGTAAATAACTCAAAGATTAACACACTAATAAAACCTGAAATAGATTCTTTTTTACATTGAGTTTTGGTCGAAATATCACATTTATAAGGGACACAAGGTGAGATCTTAATCCTACTTGTAGTGTATCGCTGTATATACATATATATATATATGTCTACTTATCAACATTTAATGTCGATTCATTTGGCGCCAGACTGACGGAATGATGATAAAGATGTCCTTATATTATGAAATAAAAATGAATTCTGTATAATGAGTTTCTAATATGCACATGACCAATTATGACACCGACATGCTCATTTGAGCCATAAGAATGATCAACTGTGCCAAAGAAATGGTTGATTCTGCCATGGAAATAGTGAATTGAGCTATAGAAACGGTCATTTGTATAATAAAAATGGTCAATTATGTCAAATAAATGGTTGCCTGTACCACCAAATTGGTACTTTGTACCATGCAAATGGTCATTTGTACCAAATGTTACACACAGATATAGTTGAATTTCGGTTTCTAAACCCTATTCAGTCTAGGGAATTGTAATGATTATATATTAGGCAATAATTGATGACCAATTAAATATATAGATAGCGAGAAAACTCTTATGACTTGATCTCATGAAGATACAGATCATAGCATAGAAACTTCTAATTAACTGCAAAAAAAACAATTGCTTGTTCTCTAGAAATCTAACTGACTTTTTATACGTTCATCTTTGACTATTTTCAAAAACTGTTGAAAGATAAGAAAAAAAAACTTATAGGTTTCATTCTCTGCACTTTATAACAAATCTTTATTCAACTAGAATATATATTTCCTTTGAATCAAAATGATAACTTTTCATATACAAGTTTATATATAGATCAAGTTTCTAACTTTTAGTAATAAGAAAATCATTTTGAATTGAAAAAACCGAATCTCTTTCTCTTATATAATATAAGTAAATAACAAAAAAAGATTAGTTTGAATTTTTCATTAAGCGCTAACAAAAAAACAAAGATAAATGTTTATTTCATTTCAAAACGATACAATATGTTTGTTTTTTTTTGTTTTTTTTTGTCTAATACATATAACTACCCACAAATACGAACAAATTTTAACATAAACACAAGAACAAAATTGACGTTCATTAAAAATGACAACAACAAAAAAAAAACGAAATAATATTTTTGATTAAACATGTAGATCTTACATCAAAAATAAAAATTTCATCCTGAGAAAAATAATATATAGAGAATAAATCAATAATCAATTAGAAACAAAAAGCATAATTTGTTTTTTCTCTTTATACATAGTTATTGAATTATTCTTTTAAGCACGTTCACCACGAATACGTCGTGCTAATTGAATATCCTTGGGCATAATCTAAAATAAAAGAATTTTTTTCTATTAGAACAAAAAAAAAAAAAAGAATATCTTACAGTAACACGTTTTGCATGAATAGCGCATAAATTAGTATCTTCAAAAAGTGATACTAAATAAGCTTCACTTGCTTCTTGAAGTGCACCAATAGCAGCCGATTGAAAACGTAAATCAGTTTTAAAATCTTGTGCAATTTCACGAACAAGTCGTTGAAATGGTAATTTACGTATTAATAATTCTGTTGATTTTTGATAACGACGAATTTCACGTAATGCTACTGTACCTGGACGAAAACGATGTGGTTTTTTAATACCACCCGTCTATAAAAAAAGAGCAGTGAAAACAAAATTATCTCATTAATAGATTTTAAACGATAGTGTAAATCAAAAAAAAAACTACAATTTTTAAATAGTCGAAAAATTTAACTAAGGATAAACATTGTATTCATAGCAGAAAGTTCACTTCTCTTGTAGTGGCGTATCCAGGATTTTTCGGTATGTTGGATTTCAATTTCGGAGCATGGGACCCAGATGATGAGTTTTTATCAAAAGATTTTTGTAATGAGAGTTTGCGAAAAACATTAGCATTTTCCTGAGCCTCACCAAGATTTTTCTTTTTCTATTGGTAGTATCTTGATTTTTAGAATTTAATAGTAAGCTACATCGAAATTCATCGATAGATTTCAAATTTCATCTAAAAATATACATCCGTTCCCGAGTTACAATGTTTTGAATTTTTTCTAAAACATTATAATTCGTGAATGGATACATATTTTTAAATGAAATTTGAAATCTATCGATGAATTTCGATGTAGCTTACTATTAAATTCTAAAAATCAAGATACTACTAATAGAAAAAGAAAAATCTTGGTGAGACTCAGGAAAATGCTAATTTTTTTCGCAAAACTCCCATTACAAAAATCTTTTGATAAAAACTGCTCAATATCATATCTCTATAAGTTTCATCTGGGTCCCATGCTCTGAAGGTGAAATCCAGCATACTGAAAAATCTTTCAATCGATCTTTTCATTTTGTCGATCCTGGCGCCCTCTATACACCTTTACTTATTAATTATTATCTTTCGTTTCGGTTCGAACAGTATTTTTCTCATGATCAAAACAAACCTTCAAATTTTCGTCCTACGTATTTGTTTATTAATAACATGAATGATTCATAAACCAAAGGTTTAATAATAGAATCAAATTTTTTTGTTCTATTTTAATCATGATATCTTTAATTAATAAATATTAAAAATTTTTTCTCTTCTAACGAAACAAAAACATTTTCAATTATTACTTACACTTGGTGCTGATTTTCGTGCTGCTTTAGTAGCTAATTGTTTTCGTGGTGCTTTTCCACCAGTTGATTTACGAGCAGTTTGTTTTGTTCGTGCCATTGATTTTCTAAATATAAATACAAAAAAAAGAAATAATAAATAAAATAAAAATCAAATAACAACAAACTTTTAATGATTATCAATAATAATAAGAAATAACTAGCGAAATCTATAAACAAAAAAGAGAATAAAGCGCGAAAAACTACAATGATATTATAAATAGATGTATTAAATTTGTTATTTTGTTATAAAATGATGAGAAAGAAAACAAACGACATTGTTTTTGCACATGTATGTTAAAAATCTTTTTACATCTACTCATTGGTTTTAATCATCAACCAATCAAAATATCAATTATTTTTTTTTTAATAGCAGCAGTAACATACATCTACTATCTGTTAGGGAAATCAGAAGACGTTTCGTTCTTATATCATTGTTCATCGATACACTTCATACTGACGACATCTATATAAAATATTGAAAGAATAAATAAATTTAGAAGATTTTTACATTATATAATCAAAAGCTAAAAAAGAAACATAATTATCATATGTTTATTAAGAGTAACAAGACGATTTTTATCAATCTGTCAAAATCTACTTTAATGAATGTTCAAGAGAGCAGCACAAGCAAAATATTTTCAATCCTAATAACATATAAATAAACAGAAACAGAAAATGTCTCATTCGTTTATAAAGTTTAATTTGCAATTTTCAAATATTTGAATTTATCATACAGAATCTATTGATTTGAAATCATACATCAAGTGCATAAGTGAAATAGAATATACTAAGAAAAATGTGATTCATCTAGTGTCTAGTAGCATATTAACTTGGATACGCCAGATATTGTATAAAAAAAAACATGAATAGCCTTGGAAATTCTGAAACATCAAAACAAATACCACGAAATATAATTATTAAAAAAACAAATGATGGTTTTGGTTTTAATGTACGTGGTCAAATATTTGAAGGTGGTCAAGTAAAATCTATAAATGGTATACTCTATGGACCATTACAACAAGTATCAGCTGTATCAAATCAAAGTTCAGCTGAAAAAGCTGGTCTATGTATTGGAGATAAAATTCTTCAAGTGTATGTAATGAAATATATTTTTTTGTTTAATAAATTTTATTTATATAAATTTCATTTTAAGAAATAATATTGATGTTGAAGGTGCATCACATAAACAAGTTGTTGATTTAATTAAAAATTGTAATAATGATCTTCATCTTGTTGGTAAAAGAAATATAAAATAATTATTTAAATTTTATTTTAATGAGAATTTTTTTTTTTTTGCTTTCATTTTAAAGTTATTGCTTCAGCTGGTAATGAAAAACATTATGATATATATTCAACTGAAGAATCAAGTGAAAGTTCAAATGATTATACAGATCGACGATCATTGGCAATATCAATACCTGATTATAGTTTATTAGAAACTAATCATGGAAAATTTTATGTAAGTTTTTTTTTAAAAACAATAAAACCTTCCTATAATGGACACCTATGGTACTTTTTAAAAGTGTCCACTATAGGGAGGTTTGGTCTTTTCAAAAAGAGAAGTTTTTCGAAGAAGCAGGCGCATTTTCTAAGGATTTGAAGGGTGTTAGCAAATGAGTTAACTAGCCGGTGCTCCTTGTTACTTCTCTTCTCATGCATTTTTGTTCTTGAAATACAAAAAAATCAACAATTGTTAGAATACAGGAAGGCTCTTTAGTTGATACTGAATAAATGTCCAGTATCGGATAGTGTCCACTATAGGGAGGTTCAGTTCCAGCAAAAAATCCTTCTCGGGACCGAGAAAAAGTGTCCACTATGGGAGGTTTTACTGTATATAAAATCTGAAGTTTTAATGTGTCAATCTTCTTTTTATTTTTAGGTATTTAATATTCATATTGCTGGTAAATTGTCTCTGTTTTGTTTTTCATAGGATTTTATTCTTTTATTATTTATATATAAGGTCGTCATTTATGTTCTCGACGTTATCGAGAATTTGATTCATTACATCAACAATTAAAAAATGAATTTCCAGATTTTCCATTTAGTCCTTTGCCAAAAAAATGGCCATTTAAATTATCTGATCAACAATTAGATGCACGACGACGTGGTCTTGAACAATATCTTGATAAAAGTAAAAAAAAATAAAAAATAAAAGAAATTCTTTTTTTTTTAAGTAATCAAATAAAAAAATGTTTAGTTTGTTCGGTTCGTATTATTAGTGATTGTGATTTAGTACAAGAATTTCTATCGGCTGATGTTTATCAAGTAAAAATTCATAGTTTTATGATTAAAATTTCATTGATATTTTTCTTTATATCTAGGATGATTCTATTTCGATTGATGTTGAAATTAAAATAAAATTACCTGATCAATCAATAACTATGTTTAAAATTAAACATTTATCTACTGCTGATCAAGTCTATGACGTTAGTATCAAAATAATATCATTTCATAAATCATATAAATATAATTTTAGATGATCGTAGAAAAGATTGGTTTACCAGAACAATGTGTACCATATTTTTATCTTTTTGAAATTCTTGATTATACTTTTGGTACGTTTTATAGAGATAAAATGTATCAAATATATTAGAATTAATTTAGAACGAAAACTTCATTTTAATGAATATCCACATCAAATTTATATTCAAAATTGTTGTACAGCCAATACAACTTGTTTATGTTTACGTAAATTTATTTTTTCACCAACTTTAGAAAATCAATTATTAAAATATCCATTAGCACGTAATTATCTTTATCGAGAGGTAAATATATGATGAATAACATCATTTAAAGATATATCAAAAAAAAACAAAAAAATTTCATTCGTAATTTTTTTTCTTTTTGTTTTGACTCAATTCGAGTTTTAAAAATTTCAATAACGAAATATGGACTTTCATTATGCACTCTAGTAATGTTTGCTTACTTATCTTATAATGAGTCATTTTTTTATTGTGTTGTTTTTTGTTTAAAATCTTGATTTTATTTTTGGACAAGTATACTTGTTTTTGTTTGACTAAATTTTAATGAATAACATCATCTTTTATATTTTAAAGTCGAATCAAATTTCCTTTATATAGGCAATTGATCAATTAAATCATTTGGAAAATTTAACTATTGATCAACGTTCAGCTTTAAAAACATTTAATGAAATTGAATATATTAAATATGCACAAACATTTACTGATATTTATAATACAATAACATTTCCATTATGTTTATGTAGTTCACATAAAAATAATGGTTGTGTTATTGTATCATTAAATATTACACGTCTTCGTTTACATGCTTGTTCTACTGATGGAAAATTAGATGAAAATCAAATAGCAGATTTTGATTGGACAATTATTGGACAATATTATCTTGAAAAACAATATTTTATATTTGAATATAAACGTTCAACAATGAATATAACAAAATCAATTAAATTACAAACTTCATTTGGACAATATATGTATGATTGTTTTGAATGTATTCATCGTGAATTACAATTAATAAATAATATGAATCAACAAGATGAATAATAATAAAATTAAGAAAACAATATTTTATGATAATTCTCATGCAATAATCTCGCGCATTGTCTTGGAAACATTTCAATAGATAACTGATGAAATTTTATGCATTAATTTTTGTTTTTTGAGAGTCATCTTTTATTTTTATTCAATGGAAATATTCATTCATTCCGGTTTTGTTTTATTGCAATTAATAATTAATCAAAAAAAAAAAGAAAAATTTTTCTTCTTTTTTTCGCTTTTTATTTTATTTTATTTTTTATCATTTAGAGAGTTATCGTTCGTCTTCTTTTTTTTTTTTATTTGTATATTTACTCAACGATTAAGATAAAAGGTCTATATAAAAATGTATATTTTCATTGTTAGTATATGCGCATTTATTTGTATACATCTAATATATATTTTTTTTTCTATCTTGTCTCTTTTATTTTAACGTAATAAAAAAAGAAGTCGACGTATATTAAAATTAAAGTGAGTTAATATCTTTTTTTCAATGTTTAATAAAACATATAGAGATAAAGTAGTGAAAAAAACCTTAACAATAAGGTATTTATTTATTTTAATAATGTTTAGCAATTTGCTAAAGATCTAGCTAATGATTTCCATGTTCAATAAATATTGTGTTCTGGAAAATGGTATAATTATTTAAAACAAAGATTTCTGAAATATGAAGACAATCGTACTTGATTTATTATAAATCTTGATATAGGATGAATTCAATAGAAAATTTCAATGACAATTTGAGTCAATATCTAGATTTGAACTAGATGGTTAAAATTATAGGAAATATATTGCTATTAAACTGTTTGTCATTACTTTAGGTTGATATGTTATTGTGCAATTCTTAACATTTTAAAATGAAAATAGGGAAATATATTTATTTTTGATCGAATAAGTGATATATTCCCTCTTTTCTTTTTTTTCCTTCAAATGTAAAACATTGTTAGAAGAAAAGGATTTTTACAACTGTTGTTTTGAATAGAATTTTCCATGAAAAAAAAAAGACAATTAATATGAAGATGTTTGTAGTTAAAAAAATCTCACTGATAAAACTGCAATTGTTTCAAAAGTTTCTTTGAACTATGTATAAATTTTTTCTTTGGGTTTAAACTCTTATAATCCTAGATTTGAGTTATACTACACTTAGTGTTTTAATGAATACATGAAAATAATTCAGTCTTTGATGAAAAAATCTATTAGAATTCTTTGTATTGGTTCATAATGATCAACTCAATTTTTCGTCAGATTTTTATAGAAATAATAATCTAGAATCTAATCAAATGATTACTGTTATCATAGCATCAATGAAAGAAAAGTCTGAAAATCGCATTAGAACAGTTGGGACTAGATATGTGCGGGATCAACTTTTTTTTGGTCCCGATCCCGAGAAAAATCTATTTTTTAGACCCAGGCTCGATTAAATTCGGTTTTGGTTCTACTCCCAGTCTTAATAACCTTAATTTTTCTGTTATTTGTCCATATTCAGAGAAGTTGTTGCCGAATCTACCGGTTTTAGATCTGGAATAGTTCTCAAATATTCATATTTCCTATGTTTCTTGTCGACAGCAGACATGTACGAAACTAAGATTGTTTTTCGTTCCTGGTCCCACACATCAGTGTTTTATCCAGGATTTTTTCTCCGGAGGGGCGATTTGAATTTCCGAGGCGGCGAAAAATTATTTTCGGGGGGGGGGGGGGGCAAGTCACACATCTCTATTTGGAACTTCTAATACAGAAGAGAGTTTACGTAATAATCTTTTTGTTTTTGTTTTTCTTTATTTAGATGCATTTTTCCATTCCAGACATAACTGAAATTTCTGCTAAAACCAGTAGTAATCAACAATCTTATACTTTATTTAATATTCATATCAATGGATTTCATCATTGTAGTTTACGTTATTCTCAATTACGTAAATTTAATGAAGAACTTCAACGTTTATTACCAACAGCAATGATAAATATTGAACAATTTCCACCAAAAAAATTTTTTAGTTTAACATCAAAAGAAACCGATGAAAGACGTATTTTACTTGAACATTATTTACAATCGATAGGACAAAATAAATATATATTAACATCATCTTATTTTAATGAATTTTTTTTTAATTCACAATTAGAAACATTTACAAATGAATTACTTGATAATAATCAAAAAATAAATTTAACAATATGTTTATTAAATAATCATGAAATAATTATTGAAAATTTTTCAATTAATAATAATAAAACACATTTATTAGATGCATGTGCATTAAAAATTCAATTACAAAAAGATTTTATATCATTTTTTTCTTTATATTTATATGAACAAAAAGATAATCATTTAAATATACTTCGACCATTATATGATTTTGAATCACCATATATATCATTAAAACAAATTAAAAAAACTTATGAACATTCTTGTATTGTATTAAAAAAATCTTATTGGAATTCTGAATATGATTTAAAATTAATTGATGATCGTCGTGCACGTAATCTTCTTTTTGTTCAAGCACAATATGAAATTGAACAAAGTAATGATTTATATACAAGTAATATATATCAACAATTAGAAATTTTACGTGAAAATAATTCATTTAAAGATTATTTATTATTAGCACGTACATCAAAATTTTATGGTCATATTATAATTAAAAAATGTTCAATACTTTATCCAATAATTGATATACAAAAACAAAAAGTTTCTGAATTTTTATTAGCTATTGGAAATAATGAAATTATTTGTTGTTTAAATTCAAATGATAAAAAGAAAAATCAAGATTTTATATTAAAAGTTACACGTATACGATGTTGGAAAATAAATTGGACTAAACAAGATATGAATATTTCATTAGAATATTTAATTAAAAAAGATACTTTACAATGGATTATTATACATACAGAACAAGCACCATTAATTAGTTCACTTTTACAAAGTATGGTCGATGAAATATTAGCAAATAAAGGAGCTATGACTAATCCAACATCAATACCAGTTACACCACCAACAACAACAACAACTGAACAAGGTTCATCGAAAGTTTTTAATGGACTTGCAACAAGAACAGAATCTGATTTAGAACGATTAAATAATAATGATATATTTGAAAAAGGTGATGGTGATGATGATTTATAGATAATTATTATTTTCATAAGCAATATGAATACTTTTATCTTGTTATCAATGATTTAATTATTTATTTATGTTTTGTTCCTAGTCATCAGTTTTTGTTTTTGTTATAATTGATCGAATGTTCTTCTTATTCTTATTTTTTTTTTGAAATATAATATTTTGAAATAAGGACTGATTGAACAGCAAGAAGGAAAAAGTGAAAATATCATCTTATTTCAATAAACTACAAGGGTATGTCAAAGTTATTCTTTACAGATCTTTGAAATATGGTGAGGTATGAAAATTTCACATTTTCTTCTTTGCTTGTATTTGATGCGAACATCATTGTACTCTCCTTTTCTTGTGTAATATTATTTAAATAATTTTATGAACAGAATTTATATTATCACCGAAATCTTTTTGATTCTTTGGTAGTCAAGAAAATGTATTTATCTAGATTTCATAAATATTTATCAGAATTTAAAAGAGTTTATATTTATATTAGATCATCTTGAAAGAATGGTTTTGTCTTATAGAAATTAGACAAAAAAAAAAGATACACTAATTTTTTCCAAATATTTTTTTTTTTGAAAGTATAAATAATTTCGCTGTTCAATTTCAAATGAGTAAGCTAAATGCTTTTCTTTTTTTAATTAAATTGAAAATTTTCAATCTTTGTATTATCTTGCTGGAAAAATTGTCTTACATTCATAATAATGTAGTTTTGTTTATTTCAAGATGAAATAAAATTCAACAAGTTTTTTTTTTCAGAAAGTAATAGAAATATGAGAAAATGATGATTGTTATTCAACTCTACAATGTTTCTCGTTGATAAAGAATCATATTGAGCTGAAACTTTGTGTAAATGTTGCTGAGGATGCCTTGTTACAAATGAAAAATATTTCAGCTTTCTATCTGATTGAAAAAAAATCCTCACGAAAAACTGAGACATTCTATGAAAATATTGGAATGTATTTTTTTTTTGTATGATACAATGCTACTAGATATGTATCATGGAACAACTGCGGTAATAACAAGAACATGACTCAAAATCATAATGGGTAGTAAATTGCATATCGAAGTAGTTGACCATTAGTTTTCTGACAAAGTGAATGTTTTTTTTTAATGCTCGACTTTTTTTTTTAGGAACCTTAATCATACTTTTAGCTACTTTTGACTTTTCTTTCCGTGCAATTGTAAGAAGTACGCGTAATTTACTGCCGATGAACTCGTACACATGGAGTGAGTGTGGGTGTCGATGACATCGTTCTCTTAAGCTGTATTTACATCTGCACCTACCAACCTACACCCACATCATACTCTCGTTATTATAATACGCAATGTGGTGTATATTTTGACTCAAACAAATTTGATCTTTGCTTTTATGTATTGATTTAACGTGATATACTGTAGAACACAATGACACACAGGCAACAGTAGATTTGTTCTTGTTTTTACTTTCGAAAAAAGTGTAGATAAAACAATATTAAATATTTAGTTTGATTTAACGTGTTTCTTGAGCGATGAGAAAGAGAACATCTGGATATTGATCAGTGGACTCTTTTGAAACATTGATTATATAAAACGGTGATCATCAAAACTTGAAACACTTTCATTTGAAAAAAAATCGAGAAGAGATATAATGAAATATTTCACAGTGATCATTGTAGTTCTTTTCATTGGTTGGAACAGTGCCGCACCATCCGTTCAAGAATTTGTCGATCAAATTCTAGCCCATGTTGACAATAAAGTCGATGCGATTGAGAATAATCCAACATTGTTTGATCGAATCTATCTATTCTATCAGAAATAATATCCTCGTCGATCAATGGCCAAAATGATCGATGTCGATCAAGCCAGACGAGCTGAAATCTTCAAAGCCAATCTAAAAGCAGTACTCGCTCACAACTCTGATCCACACTCGACATTTAAATTAAAAATTAATGCAATGAGTGATTGGACTGATGAAGAATCCGATGCATTACGTACTCGCAATATGATTCTTGGTCCCATGAATGACAATCAACCGATTCAATCACGACAATCAAAGAGAGTCGCTGTTCCAGATCAATACGATTGGACAAATCAAACTCGAGTACCTAATGCGGTAACTCCAGTGATGAATCAACATCATTGCGGTTCATGCTATGCTTTTGCTATGGTTGGAGCTCTTGAAAAAACTTATGCAGAAGTCTACAATATTAGTGACCCATTGAGTCCACAATAAATAATTGATTGTTCGTTTGAAAAAGGATGTGAAGGAGGCAGTTTTGAAGGAACGTTTCAATACATTAAAAAGAATCATGATCGACTCAATTTAGAAAAAGATTATCCATCGACATCAGATGGGAAAAAAACAAATGTCAAAATCCAGGAGGACAAGTTTTATCATACAATTCGACGTTTCGTCTTAATTACCGTCTACTGCCAACGGAAAATGAAGAATATATGAAATGGGCCCACTCTATAGTCCTTACAATGCTGGCAAACGTGAAGGAAATGAAACGATTTTCCATGAAGCATCAATGAAATTCGATTATTATGCGTCAAGTGTCCTTGATGTTCCAGGATGTCCAACTCATCAAAATATGAATCATGCATTAGTTTTGGTTGGTTATGGCACGGAAAATGGAACCGATTATTGGAAAGTGAAAAATTCCTGGGGTGCTGATTGCGGTAATAACGGTTATCTTAAGATCAAGCGAAATGCCAATATGTGCGGTATTGCCTCTTGGCCTCATATTGCTGGATTGTTTTAGAATAGTAATTTATATACTTTTCTCAAAATCAACGAATAAAACAGAAATTGATCGATTAAGAAAAAAACTCTTGATCAAAAGAATATTTATAAATTCTTTTAGCAGATTTTAGATCATTTTAATAAAGTACTGCGAATGCAAATATTGAGCAAAAAATAAACTCCTTGGAATTATACATGGTTCGATAGAACTCGTGACATTCATTACGAATATGTAATTTTATTTTTTTAGACCATGTTTTAGATGTGTGATGATTTTGCAAATATAAAAACCTTCGATAAGAATGAAAATCAGCGATTGTTTTTGAAAATCGAAGGTTATCCTATGTTACACTGACTACTCTTTTTTGTAGCCATTTTATTCGAATTTATCATAAAAAAAGTGAATATGCGCACATGATTTTGAGAAAATTCGATCATCACGGTCCCATATGACTAGTTTAACCAGGCTTGCCTATGATTTGCCTGACATAGAGAACTTGCAAACCTATCTTCTTTTTTTTTTGTAAGACTTAAAATAATCTGTCATATACCATTCGAACCTTCAGATCAAAAAGGACACAAGTTATGCATGATTACTTGATACAGAGGTTTCTTGCATATCTATCTAAGAATAATCGGATGACGAACTATTCATGATAACGATCACTTCTAATTTTATTTGAGACTTGGGCATCTATATATGCCTAGGCATACATACGCACATAATGGGCGAGAGAGACAAGTAGTGAAGAATCTACAAAAGATGCACACGAAATAAAAAGTTCACGGTTATACTCCGAAAGATGACATAGATACAGAGAAGTGGCAAGAAACACAAAATTTTTATTTTATTTTTGAAAGTTATAAATATAACAGTTAAATGAGTAAACAAAGCATGAAAAATAAAGTTTAAGTCGTTGTTAGTCTATAAATACAAGTAAATTTATTAGTGTTCATATCTCTAAGAATGGGTATGGATGTGGGAGTGGACATGGACATAGTCTTCTCTTCATCCACATCCTTATCATTCGATTTTGAACAAAGGAAAAGTGAAAGTCACACTTAATAGAATCTAATATTATCAACTGTTGATTTCACAGGTACTACCGTTTTATACAATGATTATATAACAAATTCACTAACTCAGAAAAATACTCTTTTCTTGACAATATTCATCTAACAGTTAAACGTGCTAAACTTTCAATGGAGTTTATCTTTGATATTTAAATCTTTCTTTCATAAAACATTTATTTCATTTCCGTTTTCTTTAAAATGGTAAATTTTAAAAGTATATTTTTGCAATTTTGTTTTTTATTTTATAAATAATCTATAGCACAAGTAGTAAATGTTCGTTTTCATTTGTTTTTAAACAAGTGTTTCTATTTTTGTAGTTGTTAACAATTGTCTGTTGTTAGTTTCATGAGGCAAAGGTTGGATTGTATGTATATGTGTTTGAGTTAAATCATCACGTTTATAGATTCGTTTAAACAATTGAATCATTTCTTTTCGATAAATACTTCCTGATGCAATAAAAAGAAAGAACGATAAAAAAAATATGCATTGTTGCCACATAACAAAAATCATACGTAAACCTTGAATTAATGGTGTTCGCATTGACGAAAAAAATGTCATTAAAATTTGAATTATTCCAATTGGAAATGTAAATAAAAGATAAGCCATAATTTGTATAAGTAACATTCGAGATAATTGTCCTTCGGTACGACGATTTCTATTAAATCGAATCATAGGTGCAATTCGAGTTAACTGTTGTCGAATATTAACTATTGTCAAAAGACTAAATAAAATCATTAGTAAAAGTGTTAAACCATAATAGATAGTTATTTGACTCGACATATAAATAGTAATATATATATTAGAATATTGAAGACATATATTATTCCAATAGCTGATTGCTAGTAATGGTGACATACAGATAATATAAACAATAATTCCAATACAAATTATCCATCGTGTTGTTTTCATACTACTAATTGAACGAAGTTTAGCTGATTGTGAGCTTGAACAAAAACGATCAATTGAAGCTAAAAGAATCATTAGATTAGCTATTGATGTTGTTGTTTGAAAGATAAAAGTTTGCATTCTACAACCAACAGGAGTATTTGTCCAAAGAATACCATAACTACGTAAAAATTGTAATGGACAAGTGAAACATGCATAAAGTATACTGAATATAGAATAGACAAGAAAATAATGAGTACATGGAAACGAACGAAGACTTCGACGAATTAAAATGAAGATATTTAGAGTATTGCTAACAATTGTAAGTATCAAATGTATTGGTTGAATAAAGATAACTGCATAATTTACTTGTTGAATAAGAATGACTCCACTAGAACTCATATTTTGATAGATTGAATGCAAATGTTTAGAAGAAACAAAAAAAAAACTAATAACTTGTTTGAACAATCTTTTAGTATGACGTATGAAACTATCATACTTATAACACATAACTGTTTATGACATTTCAATCTTCTACAAATTATTAGTGATCTTACAGATTATAATCAAGAGAAGTATTAGAGAGGACTTTTACAATGTTTTGAAAAGAAAATTATCAAGAACGGTTAAATGCGTCGAGTAATTGCGTGTCCAAAACAAACCTGTTTCATTTCAATTTTGAAAATACTGATTTACATATTAAAAGAAATCTAATTAATTTTTATCATTAAAAAAGACAAGAAGACGTCAGATGAAAAAAAGAGACAATGTTTACAGTTCGGTCAAGTTCAGTTCTGGATCAAATTTGAGAACTTAAATTTATTTTCATGTGAAAACATTTGATATTAGTTGTATCATTTGTGTTTGACATTTCTGTACATATAATCATATTAATACAAATATATATATTTCATTCTTTATGATTATTTGATAAGAAAGATTTCATGGAAATTACTAAGTCAACTATCAACAATAAGTGTTTAAACAGATATATCAAACTTAACTTATATTTATCGTCGATCTATGTGGAAAGGTAAATGAACTAGAATTCATACATCACTATATATATTATACTATCAGATCGATTAACTTCTTTGAATAGTCGAATTATCTTTTGCCAATAAATAATTAATCAGAGAATGAATTCATCATTGAATTAATTAGTTTATTTTCTGTGGGAAGGAAAGATACAAATTTCTACCGTATATACTTGAAAACTCCTTTTAGATCGTGTTGCACAGAAGGAAAAAAAATGAATATCTGCTTAAGTCATTTGCACTTCTGTTTGAGAGCGCAGAAATGCTTCAAACATTACTCCTTAACAAATATCACATTTCTACTGAAGAAAAAAAAGCATCCATCTGTCATCAAAAGTTTTCTGAAAGTGAAAAGAGAACATGATGAACATCTGTTTCAGTGTTGTGGACTTCTGTTTGCGAAGATACAAATGATTGAATAATTTCTTTTTTGTGCATCAATGGAGTTTCATTTAATCAAGATCTAAAGGCTATTTAATGTTAATAAAAAGAAAAACTCATAAAACTATGAAATAAAATTTGATTGACAACAATGAGCCTAGATGATATTGTTTGAAAAAATACAATATTAGCTTTATTCTTCTTTTAATGAAACAAAACAGGCAGTAAAGAAATATCTTTCCTGTAGTCTTCACAATATCATAGCGCACTGCCAACACTGATACACTATCTTTTCGTTGGACTTTGCTCGAAGTAATATTAATGACAAAAAAAAGGAATCCACACCCTTGAAAAGCTATGGGCTGCTTCAACGCGTTGATGGTGCTTCAAAGGATGGAGACTTGGCGATTGACATTGAGTAAAATTCGATGATCCTTTCAGAAACACTAGATAAAAACCATTGACATAACTTTATCATTTATCATCGAAAGTTGCAATTAACTTTTCGTTTCGTTCTTATCAATATCACATGACACAAACTATCATTGTGTATGTGCCGCTCGCTTATGTGTCTGTCATATCTTACCGTTCTTCTCTCCACCGTGTGCCTTACACTACTGATCCAAAGCATCTATCTATGCATTTCAATCTCAACGAGAGCTGCGCGTCGAAAAATCGGTGAGCAAGTAATTCGCGAAGGGTGTATGTCAGCAGTATCTTTCAAAGCAATATCGCTCATATGAGAATGAAGTGTTGATGAGTGAATTCGATAATTCGATAATGGCAATACGGTTTTATTTGACGAGCATCTCATTTTGTGTTCCTTCCTAAGATCTATCTGTAGTTACAATTTTCATCGAAGTTAAATGTAGCCATTGATAAACGCTAATTATTTTTACTGTATTTGTTGAAATGCGAAAATCTTATATGATCAAGGATGTCGCAAAGGTTTCAACCTCTCTCAGTAAATTGATGATTTCTATGAGAAAGTTATACATAGCTAATTGATCGAAATATACACTTTTGTAAAGGAAGATTAAAGTTATCACCTAAGAAAAAGACACATAGAAATGCTACAAAAAGAATTTTAATGAATGATCTAAGTGGTGACTGCTTTTAATCTTTTTTGGAAAACTGCTCATTGCTTTTTTCCATTTTTCTTCAGCAAAATTTGTTCTTATATCAATGATTTCTTTTCGGCATCAAGTAACGAATTAAATTCCTATTAACTAAATTTTGTCGAATAATACATCAGAAATTCTCTATTAGCAATACAGTATCTATTAGACTGTGAAGTAAATACTGTTTTTCTTTTTGTAATACAGTGGTAAAAACCTTTGAAAAGATAAATCCAAGAAATTTGAATGTTAGAAAATATATTAGAAACAATAAACTTCATAAAATAATCAGCAAATGTGAGAATTATTATCCAATTAAAATGATAACTCTAATCAATATGCAATCAAGACCAGCAAAATAATCATAACATTGGACTATATTTCTGCCTTTCGAAGTGTCTTTTTTCAAATGTTAGTTCTAATATTTCTCTACAAAAATATATATTTCGATCAATTAACTATCTATAGGTTTCTCGTACGAATCATCGATTCACTGGGAGGCGTCGAGACTTTTGGAACACATTTTATATATAATATTTTGACGCTTCAACAAGTGCAGTAAAAATGATCAGCGTTTATCAATCACTATATGAACTTCGATGAAAATTGTAACTACAGATAGATCTTAGGAAGAAATACAAATTGAGTGATTCGTCAAATCAAAACGTATTACTATTGTCGCATTATCAAGTTCACAACGAATAAGAAGGTCACTCATCATAATTTCATTCTTATATGAGACATATTGACTTAAATAATACTGCTGACATACATTCTTCGCGAACTACTTGCTCACCAATTTTTCGACGCTCAACTCTTGCTGAGATGGTGACTGAAAGGAGGAATACTTTTGACGAGTTGAGTATTGGTACATTTTAATTACGCTATTTATTTTGATTTTCTTTAGGCTTTCTGATGTTCGATTATTGGTTGCTAGCGGTAATCACCATTGTAACGTTTCTCTATATCATTCGTTTTGGACGCAAGCGACACATTGTTACAATATCAGATGAAAAACGACCTCTTGGCAAATGGATTCCAGTCGATTTTAAAGCACCAACTCCGCCTGCCTATCCTAACTGGTCGATCGAAACCACAGAACCGTTGCGCTACCGTCCATTCAAGTACGGACCCGAATATTTTGTCACCATGGGTATTCGTCGTCTAGACTGGGACCATTGGATCGAACTTGACAATCAATGGTTACGCTTTCATAAGGAAAAACTTGCTCGTTTATGTGGAGAACGAGGTTCTCGTTTATGTATGACAGCTCCAGAAGCGTACGATGCCGCACTCGAGACCATGGAGTTAATTAGCGAATATTTAGTTTGTCGCTATCCTTCATTGTTCGAATTCGAATCGAGTACAACACAAAAACAAATTCGAATCAAAGCAACAGGAGAAATTTATCCAATTTACTCTGACAATCCTCTCAAATATGCAGCTTTTCTAATCCAAGATGATCTAGCACTGATGATTGAAGGAGTCGATGGTCAGTATTATCTTAAAGCGGGCGCTATTCCGCTTCCAGGTTTTTGGCGTCTAGAGGATAAATTCAACATGCCACTCGCTGAAATCCACACGTCTGGTAATGTGCCACAATTTCGAGAAAAGTTACAGCTAGGCATGGAACGATTCTTTCAAAAACTGACTCCTGAACGAGCAGTTGTTCGATACAACTATTCCATTCAAACAGACGGTGAACTGTCTTGGTCAAGTTCGATTGGATCTGAAGATACGTTTGGTCTCGGACGAAAAGATGCACGATTGAATCCTTCTATTGAAAGCCTACATTTTCGTAGTGAGAGGCAGGCACTTCGACGATTGCCACGTAGCGGAGCCATTCTTTTCACAGTTCGTACCTATTTTCTGCCAATCATCGATATTGCTCAAGAACCAGGTGTTCCCGGACGATTAGCCTCAGCCCTACGAAGCTGGCCTGATGAAATCGTACGTCACAAGGGAAGAAAAGTCTACGAAAACGTTCTTTTGAAATATCTCGACGAAAAGCACGCAGAGCAGTGTGCCAATGGTTTCGAATTAACTAATTTAAATACATACCCATTTTAAGATACAGAAGGCAGATGAGTGAATCGATAACTAAAATAAAGAGATGACCTACCACGTGGGCCAGAATTATTGCGATATTTTTGTTTTATATATATATCAGTACTGTACAGCGTCATGGAAAAGCAGCTAGTGGGTCCGTCATTTCCGTTTGGTGAAAAATTCTGGTCATGAGTTTGGTACAGAAATAAAAGGATAGGGTGCGGGTGTTAGAGAAGATAATATTAACACCCACACTCACACTCGACCAATATTAAAAACCATATGTTAGTTGCTCATATGGCTAGTCAAAGCTTTATAAAATCTCTTCTCATGACAATGAACTAGAATCTGTAACACACGGTAAATATTTTACTTGCAACCATTAGATTTGCTTCTAATACGATGGGACCTAAACGGTAAGCTTTATTATGAAGCAAAAGCATGAATTATACGGAATACTTGTAATGCTTGTAAAAAAAACTTACTGAAAAATATTCTTACTTCTCACTTTTTATCTTTCATCTATCATTTTCCACTACTCATGAATATCGTCATCATTGCACTACATATGGTGCATTGTTATTGACTCTTCTTACTTGGACGCTGATTACATTCATAATCCAATCTTTATAATTTCGAATACGCATATTTATTCTGATTTGCACATGAAAATAAGAATATTACCACTAGTTAGTGGAACGAAACCAATGAATCATAAGATTGTTGGTAATTTCACAATGACGATACTAATCGCAATATGTTCTTAAACTATTTATGAGGAACAAAGAGGTATATACCCATGTCAACCAATCTGGATTGTCGATTTCGTTTTTTTTCTTTCTCTAGGCTAATATTGATAATAAAAAATTGTTTCCTTTTCTTCTTCCTCCGTAATATTTTTACTTTGACTTTTACCTCAAGCTATTGCTCTGTCTGCCACGTGTTGTGGTAGTTTTATCGATAGAAACAACACATACAACATAAAAAGGAAGCAATAATGTTCTTCAGCTCTCATTTTTTTTTTGTTTCTCTTACTACCGTAAAGGTAAGTTTTTATGATAGTGAGTTGTTAATATTTCGTTTGCTGGAAAATAGACTTTCTTGTTTTTATTTTTATCTTAATCTATAAATAACAATATTATTCTTTCGTGTGAATTGAAGAAAGGGTATAGTTTACTTCTCAAAAGATGATAGAGAACCACACATTTTCCAGATCTTGACATGTAGAATACTTTTTTAAGCAGTGACCTTGAATTTTGCTTAGAATTCTTCAAATTGGTTCTGATGGTCTTGGTGATAAGTAGAAGTGTCATTTTTTTTGTTAATGTACACATAAATTAAATAAAAAGTTAATATAACTTGATATCTCTAGTGATAAGTCGTTATTTTCTTATAGATCATTCTCATCCACAGTTGTATCGGTTATGAGCTGATCTATAAAAAAAAAAGTTTAAAAAAAGGCATTTATAAGCGTTTGAATGTGCGGAGTTGTTTTGGGTGTGGGTGTGGGTGTG
>CAJNOP010000144.1:324090-370467 GCA_905250075.1 Rotaria sp. Silwood1 | reverse complement strand
AAAGTAGCCTGACAGATATAACCAGGGATTTCGAGACACTTTCGTACATCCCGAAAATAATGAGATTAGAAATCGAGGAAATGACAGAAGGACTAACACAATGGGACTGATAACAAGTTGTTTGTGCTCATGGAATTGTTCAAGTACTTGTTGTTGATAACTTTGTCGAGTTTGTGTCAATGCTCGTTGACGAGTCATGGTGAATATAATGAAAAGAGCAGAGAATAAATTAGTAAAAAATGGAGCAATAAAATGGAAAATTTGGATGGTTGTACTATATTTTTCAATCGACTGAGAATAACGAAATACACACCAAACATGTTGCTCCTCGTAATCATCGAACAAACCACGGTAGATGAACTCATGACTCATCGAACCCAAAATGATGAATGGTAAAAATCGAAGTGTCCATCGTGCAATGCATTTGCTCTGTCTCTTATCAAATTTAATTCCTTTAAAAACTGCTATCACTCGCTCAATGGCTACGCAAGCATGGAGCCAATTGCTCATATGTAAGAAAAGTTTGAGAGTTATCTGGAATAATACACATCCTTCATGAAGAACACGGCGATTGATTGATTGATCAATATGAGTAAATACCACGAACCAGAATTTGATAGTCAACATACTAACAAGAAGACCAGAAACGATTGATGATAGATGAAGATACATGCCAGAACCGACTTTACGAGAATTTTGATGATGAAATACCAAATAAGCGAGAAGACTATTCAACAAGCCAGCTACAAATATGATCATAATGATAGCTGCACTCAATATAATGACGATTGATTGATCGTTGAAAGTTAAATTTGGTCGAATAGCATAGCGCAGCATATCGTCCAATGTCAATCCGATACCTTTGGTATAAAATTGGCAACGGTCACCGAAAAAACAATCGGTACATACACATAGAATACTCTCCGGACATGGCGATCGATCTTGCAAACATATTCCACCATTCTCATAATAAACATCGTCTTGACACACGAAAGTCGTATTAAAATCGAATAAAAAACAGTTACTCTGATGTTCTACAGTACATAGACACATGTCTGATTCATTGATAAAACATTGTAAATCAACATTATTTTGACATGGAAGATGATAACTTTTCAATCGATGAATCCGTGGTAATGCAAGTAATTCATAACTGAACAGTTCTTGAAACGGAACACATCGTTGAGCAGGACCGACCGTTGTTGATATGTTCAATGATTCGATTTGCTGAAGAACAGCCAAATAATAACTAGCATCGATCATGAGAACAACTATATAAAACCCAATCAGAGAATAGAACGTTACAATGTTCTGAAACATTTTCACTTTCTCAAGTATGATAAATGTTGGTTTCGGTTGTTTATAATCAATTTCAGAATAGATACAATGGAACTTCGATATTTTGAAAGGAAACTTCTATTTTCGCTTTGATTTCTTGACATCTTTTGCCGAAAAATGGTTTGGGACAAATGCATATAAAGCTGTCGTCAATCATTCTCTCATCAATCACAATACATTGACCATTATTTCCACAAAAGTTTTTCGGACATGATTGTTCGAGGAGACAACGTGAACTAAACTTGCCAATAGGGCAAACACAGATAGATCGATTTCGAATCGAACCAACACAGATCGAAGTTGGCGAACAGCTATTACAATCGATCGGAATGTGACATTGTGCACCAGACCAACCAGAACAGCACCGACAAAAAAATCGTTCTTCATTGAGATATTTCATACAAGTACCTTTGTAACACTGAAGAGGACAGTGACCAGAATGCAATGTTCGATAAGCTGGTAGAGTCAAAAAGCTGGCTAGTCGGTTAACCGGCAAAAATACAAATGGAATTTTTAAATGCCAACTCGCCAGATAGGTCAATAAACTCTTGTCGAATATATCGATACAGATACTGTAATTTTTTGAATTGTTCTTCGGTCGAACGGAATACAACAGATAGATGTTGAGATGCCGGCCGCATTTAAATAACGACAATGGAGTCGATTGATAATATGAATGAATTTCTTGACGATCATCGTCATCTTCAATTAAAGTAACAACAATGGCATATATTATCTGGCGCTTGACAAATCCCAATATGAGAGTCAAACTGACACGCTGATTTTGATATTGACACCATTCGCCATAATAATTTGGTGGACAAAAGCATACATCACTAATGTTGCCAGGTTCGAGTCGATGGTAAATATGGAGACCATAATGATAAATGTCGGATTGTGGAAACTCATCAAGTGAAGATTTTATGTGTTGCTCATTCCATTGATTATTGACAGAATCAATTTGAACAATCGACGATAGCGGATAGATTGATGAAGTTTTTAATGAAAAAGAAATCCTATGTATAGAACCAATTCGACATAAAACATATTCTACATCTGTTAGATGATCAAAATTCGATTCTTCACATAGTTGTGGACGATTGTCACAAAATTTTTCATCCTCACCGAATAGACAATCTTCAACACCATCACACAGCTTCTCGTGTTCGATACATTTCGTATCATTCTGACAATAAAATTCGTAAGTTTGAAGATTGCCAAAGTTCTTTCGACAATATTCAAGTTCATCGGATGCCCCAAGACAATCAATGATTCTATCACCAACTTGGCTGGCTGGTAAACAAATTAATGTTGAATTATATGGCGAAATACAGGGAAGAAATTGTTTAGGACAAATCGAACGTGTACAATTTTCTTCATCGTCTCCATATTTACAACTCCAAAAACTATCACATCGTGTGTAGATATTGTTGCATGGCCAATGTTCACAATCAGTCTCATCCGAATGATTTCGTTCATTGATTATCATCGGGGAAAGATCGATGGCTCGATCACAAAGTTCATAAAATAAGATCTCATCGAAATTTTTCTGCGTTTCAAACTGACAGACATCTGCTAGCAATGAAGTCGGTTGACACTGAGTATCACTAAAACATTTGAATCGATACGGATGATCCAACGAACAATTCAATTCAAATACTTGTTCATCATCATTCAAAAAACAATCGGAGATACCATCAGTGAGTCGATGTTTTGAAATGTATTTTGAAGAATTCTTGCACGCATACAACAATGAATAATGCGTAGCAATATCGTGATAATGTCGAGTGATGCAACCACGGAAATGAGGTTTGACTAAATCGATGATCGATTTCCAATCATTCACCTCGACATCTGAGCCAAGATTCATTTCATGACCATATCGGCAAGTCAAGTTTCCATAATGAAATGTAGGTGTGAGAAAATCACATAACTGTTCATCATAACAAACATAATCGGGTACAAGAGCTAATTTGATACTGATATTGAAAATCTGTTTAGGATGGTATAAAAAGTGCACATGACCTAAGAGCACAGGAAGAGTTGGAAATTGAATAGGATATTCACAAGTCTCTAGTCGAGGAAGAATCTGAGACAGGTTAACAAATTGTTCACATGATACTTCATTGACTTGATTGGTGATTTTACTAAGACAAACCATAGCTATCCAGCAATCGTGTGACAGATTACCTTGAACACTAACTGATTCAGTCAACAGGAGATGCCGTCCATTGTAACATTCACCAAAATCTTCTACACATTGTCCATTGCCACATGGAAATCGACCTTCATCGGGTCGACATGCATATTCTGCATAGTCAAAAATACTAAATTGGAGATACATATCCGGACAACCAGGCATAACCAATAAATCTGATTTATCAAGACATTCGGCCTCATCAACGTCGTTGTTCCAAAACGTTTTCGGAATGCATAATCCATTATGACATCGACGTTCGTTTTCATTACATTCATTAATTTCTAATTCGAAACAAACATTGACTTTCATCAATACCATCATTGAAACAATCAATTTGACCGTCACATATTTCACGCCAATCGAGGCACATTGATGCAGCACCACGATCACATTCTAGCAGAATGTAACATGTTCGATGAGTGATAGCGTAAGTCATATGAGATTTCCACTGAATATTTAATGTTGTTTCGGCAAATTTTGACACTAATTCGAATGAATACTGACAATGAGATCCGAACCATGGTGGTGTGCAATTGAAGAATTGTTCATTCAATCGAATAGATTTAGTCGGTTGATCGATATAATATTGATATCGTTCAGCAAGATCGATTGAAGATGACCATAAGAGGACTTCATGTGAAGTCACATTCAAACGATGTAATTCGTCAAAAGTAAAATTTTGATGACTCATGTTGAAAAAATCGATCATCCTCGGATTCTCATTATCGGTTGGACGAATACAATACTTGATTATATCGGGAATATATGAATGGATTGAAAAGTAATGCAAACAATCAAAGTGAAAAGGATCTGTATCATAAAAAATCGATTGAAATCCAGCAAATTCACAAAAAAAAACATATGAAATGAAGAAGACTTAGCATTATTAATACTATGATGATGTCACACTCAAATGATAGATTTAACACACGTTTAACCAACTATTGACATTTGCATCATTGCTCGTTTAGTCTACATTTTACGCATGATCATTTCAGTATTTTTTTTATTGTTAATAAGGCGTGACATACTGTAATCCAAACGACATATAATCATGATTCTCTGCGAGTAACATCGTATTCGGTCCAGTGAGGAGAAAGATGATACAATACTCATTTTATTCTTGTGTTCTTTTTTTAATATGTACCTTGTTTTTCCAATCTTCCTTCTCATTCAGTAAACTTGCAAATGATACTATTTAATGGAATGGTTGCTTTACATGCAGAACAAAAGATTTTGTCCAAGCACTCAAATGTCATTAACTCTTGTTGTTTATATGTGTCTTTACATACTGAGTAGTCCACAAATATCTTGCAAAAACACGAGCATGTGCTGGAAAAGAACTCTTAATAAGATTTGATTGTCTAGTTAGCTTCACTGTGCTATAAACAACAGCATATCGGAAATGTTATTCAGGTCAAATTCACTCTATCGGATTCGACTGTCGCAAGTCATTATTATCCGTGAATTTCTCACGTTAGATTCGACGAAATTCAATGCTAGAAAAATATCTAGAGATACTTGATTATAATTTGATTTAATTTTTCTTTTCTTTTGTTTTCTTTTAGGTATTTTTATACTTGCTTGCTTTGTGATCAAACAAATATCTTGAGGCACTGTAGTGTAAAAGGCCCGTCGTTTATTTCATTTAGTTTATTTTGTTGGTTTTACTTTCTTTTCTTTTCTTTTAGATTTTGGTGTAGGATAAAAGCAATCAACAGTGAATATAAATTTTTTATTTTATGTTATTTATTTTTATCTTCGTTTTATTGTTTTTTTATTTTATGGCTTCTGATTTACTGTGTTGTGCTTTATTTGTATTTTATCGTTTGAACTTAAGTCTAATTTTTCAAATCGTTGTTAGGATGTGGGATGTGGGTGCGTGGTGTGGGTTTCGATACCTTTGTGATCTGTATCCACACCCACACCCACACCCTAATATAATCGACTGTTAATAAATTTTTATTTATTAATTTTTAAATTTATATAAAAACCGAATCATTTTAATAACTGATCTTTCAAATAACTTATTGATCCTTCATTTAATTATTGATCATCCATTTAATTTACTGATCATTTCATTTATTTTACTGATCACAAATAATATTCCCAATTTAAATCTAAATCCGAGAAACAAACTGCGTTACATTTTAATTCAAACGTATTGGTATCTTGGAGGTAAGCGTGAGGAGGAGAACGTTCTTCAATGTTGCAAAAACAATAACAACATTTGCTCATTTTCTCACAAGCGCTCACATATTATCTTGTGCAAACTTTGTATCTCGTTTGTGATAAAGTCATGTGCAAAGCTTCACAGCATCTTATTGTTAAAGCCAAAAGCTACATATATTGGAGCACAATTTAGTTGGATACCAACAACATAAAATACTCGCATTATAGCAAATACTGTTAAAAATCGAAATAAATCCAATATGTGAGTACTTATATTACCGGTTATTCTCGAGAATGGTTATTTTTATCGATGTTTTATTTATTAATAGATATCCCTGTCGACTAAAATCTGCAAAAAACTATTATTTTTCTAAGGTCGACAATAACGTTCTCCAAGTGCATTATTGCAACTAACGGTCAGTTTTACAAACACTGACGCGGGAACCATCAGAGGTGATACCCGCCATTTGAACTCATATTGGGTTCATAAGCAGGTCGCATCGACAATGGAGATGTTTGTGTTGATAATAAAAAAATTGACATATTCGAGTCAAATGGAAGCTCTCATCACCAAACTAATAAGGTTAAAATATTAGCGGCCCTTGGCTTGCCTAGAGGGAGATATTCAAGTTTTATTGTATTTACAGTGTATGTAGGATGTCTACAATTCAAAAATTTCAGCAGAATTTATTTCTTCTTTTTTTGTGATGATTGGATAGAGTTCGTCGAGTTACATTAGAAAAAGTATGCTTCAAACTTTTAAAAAAAGATTTTTTAAAAAGTTTTAGACGAAGAGTCCAAGTTGCACTTATTTTCAAATAAAAGGGAAAATAGACTCCAACTTCCGACCTTTCAGAAAATTTTTTTAGAATGTTTTTTTAAAGTTTGAAGCGCACTTTTTCTAATGCAACTCGATGACCTCTATCCAACCATCACAAAAAAAACAAATTCTGCTGAAATTTTGAATTGTAGGCATCCTACATACACTCTAAGTACAGTAAAACTCGAATATCTCCTCACAGTGGGAAGCCAGACAGACCTATAAGAAATTATTCTTTTACAGAATCTAACCATTTTTGTAGATACATGCATATGTGATCTATCATTTCCTAAAATAGCGATTCTCAAAGTTATATAGAGCTCAAGAAAAGAGCCTGCCAAGACTTGGGCCCAGAAATCAGCATAAATAAGGAAAGTCAAGTCGCTCGACAATATAACACAATAATCCACGTCGAAAAGTATCGCAAAAAGTTTGCTCACCTATGGACTTTATGGTAAAAAAATTATCGTAACTCAATTTAAAATAGAATAGAAAACAAGGAGTCTCTATAATGAAAACCTACCGTTTCGTATATTAAAAGTTCTACAAAGAGATCACATTTAATCAAGCGCGTATTCTTACCACGTATACATTCATATGTATCCTAATTATGGTAGTAGCGCAAACTCATGATACCTTTCCTAGACTATTTTTGAGGGTGCCCAAAAAAGCGAGGTCACCAGACAGAAATTCGATTTTAGACATCTGTAATAGGCTTTGAAAGAAAACTAAGGCGATATTCAGAATCAGCTCTTCAAGCTGCATCAGACCATATATAAAAAGAGTCATTTTTTGGTGGAATTTGACGGAAAACGACTGATACAGATTTTTGACCGAAAAATCCAGTTTTAGGCATTCATACTGCACTTTGAAGAAAAACTAAGATAATATTCGAAATCAGCGCATCAAACTACATCAAATCATATGTAGTTCAACATGTTTAAAAAAAAAAACCATTTTTCGAAAAAAACAAGGCTGAGGTTCCTCAGCCATATTTTTTTAAAATTTTTTTCTTAAAAACGATTTTCTAAATGGTATACTATCATTTCCAGTCAAATGGGAGCCATTCCTAAGCAAAGAAACTACATGTCCACCTGCTTATACGATAGTTCTTCACGGTACGTGAGTATGACGTTCTGTTGTTCAAACAAAATCGAATAAGTGTTTAGCATTGTAGTTTGTCATAAGTTTATTTGTATTTCCTACTATCTATTGCATATATTTCTCGCAGATATGAAAGATGACAAAGCGAGTATAGTATGCAAGGTAAATTAAGTATACGAGTAATTAATAGTGCCCATATCTGAGGAATCGTTAATCAAATTGAAAAATTAACATAGAATTTATAGTCGTATGAAGTGTTCTGTCCACCAATAGATATCGAGAAACAAAAAACATATGAAAGCAAATAGTAAAAAGCACTGTAATATGGCGGAAGAGTACTTTTATATCATAGCTGTAGTGATTAGAAGAAAGATATGACTCATCCAAGGGTTATTTTGTTTGTTAAATGGTCAGAAAACAGAAGAATGACTTGTACTGGTACAGAGAGCGAAAACGAATCGATCTATAACGGTTCAGTTCAACTTGGTTCGAACCGAACTTGAGCTAATTTTCTGAGAAATAGTTCAACGCAGTCTAACATTAAATAAAAAACGATTGATTGAACTATCGTTGATCTGAGAAAGATCATGGCGTCGGTGAAGATAAAACGAACTTCTATCGTTTGTTTTAGATGCTTAATTTAATTTCCGTGTATAGCACTCTTTTTTGTTCTCCTCATAGGAGTTGCATTAATTCTGTTTATGATGATGAATTACTTCTATGTGACATAATTCTTTTCTTCTTTTCTTTCGTAAATTTGCTATTTTTCTAAAGTGTAATGAATAATCGTGGATGGTAATGTGAGATTAATATCAACACTAAAACACTGTTGATTCTTATGTATTAATATTTAAAATTAATTTTGACCCACAAATATATGAATTACGGGTAATTCATGCAAATATAGGCTCTAATGTGACGCTGTTGATCGTCTGAGCAATAAGTTTTCACCTGTGGTGTACTTGTGATCAGGTGGAACTAATGCTACTCGAATTGAACCGAACCCAAACTGATCTTTTAAAGACGAGTCAAACCGAACCGAACCCGAATCAATTTTTCAAAAATAAACTCGAACATAACCGAACTCGAACCGAACTTGATTCAGAAAAGTCAGGTCGATTCGCTCTCTGTACTAGTACATCGGCTGGTCCGGTGCGATCTGATCGGTTAAACCGGTACCGGTAAGGAAAAATTCTACCGATTACAACTTTGTATTGTTCATTAGAAATAACGCGATTAGTGAACAATTAATAATATGCTGATAACATAAACATTTTTCATAGCAACGATTGTCTATCGTTTTGCACATTTAAAGCATTTTTCGAACCTGCAGAATTAGAGTATTGATCATAACTATCTTATAAAATAATGATGTCAAGAAGTAATACTAATCAGTGAAAAATTGTCCATTTATAATGAAACTGATGAAAAAGTTTTCGGACTTTAATTATAAAAAAACAAAGACAATTCCCAGATGTTTATTAAATAGTTGTAGTTAATATTGATTTTTTTTCATTCAATTTTTTTTGAAATTCTTACATGAAATTTCATATGGTTTGAGAAGCTGATATATTTTTGAACGAATACACCATATAAAATATTTTCCATGAATAAACGTATTCGAAGAAATAAAACATAAAGTTAAGACTCGCTTCAAACATAAACTTAATTGACTTTTCAATTTTGTATATTAATCTGTTAGATGTTCTTTGAATTAATCTAGACCTGTCTAAAAAGATTTCCTTTGGTTGCGAGTAGGCTTGTGTACGAGTAAAATGCCTAATACTCTTCATTGAATGTTGCAAGTTGAAAGTTCAAGCTTCAATTTTAATATGTATGCTATTGTAATAATACAAAAAAATCTTAAAAATTCGTATATTCTACAGTGAGAAATGTCGGTATATTAGTCAAAATGAGTAACTTGTTCGTTTGCCTATCTGTTACTTTTCATGTTCTTTTACTTTGATAAATGGATCAAAATGAAAAAAAGTGATTTATTTGATCCAATCGGTACGATTTGCATATGCGAGATTTTATCGTTTATGGACTATGTTTGAGATTAATGAGAAAAGATCACGTAAAAGAACGTGTACGAAATCACGTCAACAAAAGATCACATTACAAAAAGAATAATATCAGCAATATTGGGTGTCGTTTATTTTGCACGTTTTAGAAAATATTTCATCACATCACTACTTATTACAAAAATGAACTTGCTCTGTATTTTTCTGACAATTACTTGCATTATTGTCGGTAGTAATCAACAGGAACTAAAACAACCGCCAAAAGAATATTTCCTGAATAATGTTACGATCTCATTAGAACGTACTGCTTGTTTTGGCATGTGTCCTGTTTATTCGCTGATGATTCATGGCGATGGATCGGTAATTTACGAGGGACGTGAGTTTGTCAAAATCAAAGGACAACAGAAAAAGCAAATTTCAGTCGATGATGTGGTGAAACTGTTGCGCAAGTTTTACGAAATTGATTTCTTTTCGTTCAAAGACGAATACAGACATGAACGAGACATTTCGGTCGAGCCGAATGGAAGAGTACAGGAAAATATAATGATGGTAACCGACCTACCCACAACCTATGTCCGTCTTCTTATCGACAGTTATGAAAAGAGTGTGGAAGACTATTACCGTACGCCTGACAGTCTCCGACAGTTGGAACAACTGATAGACGACGTAAGCGGTTCTGCCAACTGGGTGAAGAACAATACCGCACTTCAATAACTCTTTTTTTCTATATTGACTAATGATCATTATTCTTTTTTTTATTTTTGAAGACAAGGCTTTCTGATTGAGTCTACACTCTTACCGATCGTCCATATTAAAAACAATAAAGAAGGCGATAATAGTGGATGTATCACTGCTATTATACGCACGATCATTTGCAAACGAAAGCTTTTGAAAGACAGTAAGTAAGGGTGTGGGTGTGGGTGTGGGGTGTGGGTGTGAGTGTCCGTGCTGTTGCCCTTTGAGCCACACCAACATCCCACCCACACCTACACCCTAACTAGCTTTTTCACACTAAAACTAATTTTTCGAGATACAAAAATCTTTGGAAGTTCATTCATTTATGAAAGCAAGGGTATGGATGCGGGTAAAAGGATAGAACATCTACATCTTCGTAAGAAAAAGTCCGGCAGGAGACAACTGAGCCCCATTTGAATGTGCCAATATTATAATTGCTTTCTTTTTCAACACCGGCAAACTTCATTGAAACAGAGTGGATGAATAAGAATGCAGGTGAATGAGTCTGAGGATGCAGCAAATTCTAGTTCGCTCTTGCTCACCCATAAGGTACTTCTCCTAAATGCTATCTATTATTCGTATAATGGCATCGAAAGATTTGACCCTTTTTTGTACGAAAAAAAGTTCAGTCACCTTTCCAGAAAATCATTGAATCTCAATGAATTCATTTATTTATGAATACAAAATGAAGCTCGCAATAAACGCAGAAGTTAGCTAATATAATTGTAATTAAGAGCGCATAATAGTATAGGAACCAATAAGAGTGTTATGCAAAAGATATGCTTTCCGGATTGGGCAGTTTATAATCTGGACAATTCCATCCTTTCGGTGGAATGAAGATGCTTGGATCGAATTCTTCTTCAACAACCGTATAGTTTGTAAACCATAAATACTGATATACATCAAATAATGGCTGTGGAATTGTATGTTGATAAATGAGACGTCCATCATTAGCTGCTGTATCGGTAAACCAAGTTACAACGTCTGTTGCACAATTCCATCTATAAGCTTTGGTTGTCTGATAATATAGTGTCGAATTATATGAACATAACTCTGCAATCCAATTTTGTGAGAGTGTGGCAGGATTTCCTGGATATATAACACAGGATATTCCATTTGGTGTAAGACTGGCATAGTATTGATACTTGTTGAGAGAGTCTGTTGATGAAAAAAAAGTATCATAGGGAAAAGGAAATGTTCCAGCAAAATAGAAATCATCGGCTCGAAATTTTTGATTGATTGAATCGATTAACTGATATAAGATACCAGCACCAGCAGGCGAACTATTCGATGCATTGACAAATTCGAAAAATGCCGTTGCTGTCCATCTTGGAGGATATTTTGGAGGATTAGGAGGCGGATCCTCGACATAGCGCTTGCTTATCGATCTGACTGACTCGTTCCAAACGTATCCATTCACCAGATAACTGGTTATTGTCCATGTAGATATGAATACAAATGAGACTAGAGGACTAATCTTCATCAATTGTTTTCCGATTCTATAAGCAAATGAAAAGCATAGCAGTTTCGGTTATGTCGTTTGATGACTATTTATTTCTTCGCATATATAAGGAAAAGACTACATTAAGTGAATTAAATGCTTTGTTTAGTTTGTTATTTCATTAAACATACATGAGAAGAAGCTGATTACAGAATCCGTATGAATGTCATTATCTTTCTCTCTCAACTATTATATTATACCTTGAGATTTTTCTCATCATGGTTTCGGCTAGACACTTCTTTGCGTAAGGAAAGATTTGATTGGTTAAAACTGTGAGTTGGAAAAATCTGACTGGCTAGTATAAAGAGACATTTTTTACGTTTGATTTCATACGATTCCATATGATTCTGACGGTCAGGATCGACTTTTTTTCTCTCTTGCGAATGTTTATACTACAGTAAAGCTTCTGAGGAAATCTTCAGATAAGAAATTCAAGAAAAAATGTAGGCATTTTTTAGTTCTTCTTGATCTGTATGATTGTCTCAGTAATTTATAGATTAATCATTCATGATTTGACTAATTGCTCAATCATTAACCCTTTGGGACCGGTGGTACAAGGGTTGTACCACCTATTTTCCAGTAAGGAAAATGTTTGTTTCTCATAAAACTATTACCATCTGTAAGGTAATAGATCGTTCCAGCTACCATCGCATGCATATCTTTCCTCTCTTTCTTCCTGTCATATAGATACTTTTCAGATCTTGTCTTTTCTTTCTGCTCTATACATTGACGCCATGATCACTTTCTTTCTTATCTTGATGTATTGTCATAAGGCTTTTATGTAAGCATTTTGAGTCACATACAATAAATTGACGAAAGAACCATTTTTCAATTGAAAAATAATTCCGTCCCCACAGGGTTAAATGAAGTAGTTTTGGATATATACGAAATGAGGTTTTCGGTTTTCGATGTTGCAAACATTAGAGAAACAGTCGCAATAAATCTTATAATTTAACTATTCTTTACATATCACATTTTACAGGTGAGATATTGAAATTTTGATAAGATACATTATATCAAATAATATATATTTAACAGCATCAAATAGAAGAAAAAATAATTTCTTAAATCACATTTTAATTGAACTTTATAGACTATGTTCTAATTGTAACCAAAAATTTAGCCAATAAACACATTCGTAGTCGTAAATCGGAACGGAAACGTTAAAGGTGATCTCATATTTTATTCGTTTCTAAATTCCGAACATTTTTCTTATCAAGTAATTAAAGGTCATAATTGACAACAATACTTATTGACAAAACATAAGTATTTTTAAATTAACATCACAAATGTGAAAGAACCAAATCTTATCAAAAATTTATGGCTATGATATTTATTGAACGATGATCAAATAACATAGAGAAATAGAGAATTGTTCTCATGGAAAAAAGGATAAACACGCCTTCTAAAATACTAATAAGAACTTCGTTTTAAGTCGCATTTCAGAGGAACCGATGTTCTTCAATATAGAATGTGCTTTGCTTTCGAAACAAAAAAACGAATTTTTTTCTCAAGCTTTCCATGATCTTGAACGTGTTTCTTCACGATTCATATGTGCTCTGAGAGAATATATCCCTGAAATAGTGAACTTTGGTTCTCACTGAACGCATTCAAAGTAGTTTTTTTAATTACTATGAGGTAGAATTGATCAGATGAACTTATACGGAAGATACTATTGAATGATAATTATCTATTTCATAACTGTTGAATTTTCTACTTATATTGAAAAAAAGTTCGATGTATTTTGACTTCGGACAATGTTTGTATTAAGGATTCTCGATTTTAGTTTCAAAAATTTAGCTTTTTAATATTTTCAAAGAAAAATTATGAAATTATTTGAAAAGAGATTAAATTAATAAAAAATAAATAGAGATCGATACTCCTAATTTGTACTGTAAAGTAAACAGTGAATTTAATTGCATATAAAATACAATTAGTAAATATGAGATAGTCACTTATATAAATATTGTAAAATTTAAAATCAATTTTAACTTCCTCAGTCACTGTAGAAGAACTTTTTCTAAATATAAGAAAGAGAGAATATGTAAAGAAACATTGTCGAAAAGAAGAAATCAGTAATCCTCTTTTTTTCAAAGATGAAAAAAAGAAATGCATATTTTTCTATCGAAATATGGAAAAATTTCTATTAGCTTCATGCCATAATTCGTCAATTTCTATCGATATTCAGAAATCAGTTTAATACAGTTTTGAACGCGTTTTTTACTTAGCAATCGAAACATATTCTGAACTTCCATTTAAAGAGTTCCTATGTCAACGTATTGATACATTTGTAAGTTGACTGTTTTTAAAAAAACGTTCGTTTCTATTTGAACTCGTTCATCATCAGAAAGAGCGTATTGCTTGTCGGTAAATTCAATATTTCTCCATAGATTTGCTGTTTCGTTAGATAAAGACGAATTCAATCTCTCCATACAGGGTCTCAAAATTTCTACAAGGATTCTGAATAAAATAATCACCCTAACTCCATGCAATAAATTAATCTCGTAAGGAAGAATAATTATCGTGATAAACTAATTGATTTAATTATTTCGATATTGTTCAAGCTGATGATTCTAATTTAATGATTATGGTTATTTAACGATATATATATATAATATATAATGTTCGGTGTGTCTGTACCGAGTCAAAGGTAACGTAAAGTTATAAAGGGAAGACGTCAAAGACTACTTTATTGGAGTACTCATAAGTCCTCAATGAAGCAAAGTCAAAAAGTCGTAAGGGTACATGGACTATAAAAATATGTGCGACATAACAGATTGAAGTCGTAGGAATTTCTATCTATATAGATAATATCAAGTATCTGTATGTTAGTTACCGAATGAAAAGTTAAACGACTCAAGTCATACGTTAAAAGAGAAAATAGTCGTGCACTATACAAGAAGTTTCACTAGTATGATAAATAATTTGCAACTCTTTTGCATATAATGCTGCTCCTTTGTTAAAGTATGCGACTAAATGTCCTAGTGACCAACTGTCCAGTTCTCCTCTGGTACAACAATAAGAGAACGCCGACACTAATTTTAAATAATGTCCTGTATTTAGAGTTTTTTTCAAAAATATTATTTTCATTTAAAATTTCGAATTACTCGAGAAGAAAAAAATGGTCGTAATTCGGAAACGAATAAAATGTGAGATCAACATTAACTCCTACATTCTAAATCGCGATCCGCTATCTATTAATTGGCTTACCTTTTAGTCATAATTATGAATCCACGAAAAAGTATACATACTCGAAAAAGTCTTATTATAAATAAAATAATTTATTAGTATGATTAATTGAATGAGAAACTAAACTAAATCACATAATTCAATTAACGTATTCTTTCTTTTATATGCAGCGAATGGGTCGTGTGATTTGTTGCACTAGTACTTGATTTTCTTCAAAGGTTTGAATATTGTTGATTAACATTTAATGAGATTATTTCGTAAATGATCTTTGGTAATATCTTGCTTTTGTTATTCTCGCTGAATAGGATCGTTGGTTGTTGATAGTGAAATATTGTTATGCAAATATCATAATACTGATAAGAGAAAGAAAAGTTTCTTTAAGTGTAATATACATTAATAAAAGTCTTCTTCTCTCCTTGCATGCTGAAGAAGGTCTGAGGACATTGGATGTCACTAGCCATTAACACAATTGAAAATTAGTAGTGTTTGATCGATATCCCTTTATTAGTCTTTCTTCATAAGAAATGTTAATCTTTTCAACCCCCGTATAAAGTACGTAGAGATGATCATTATGAAAATTTGAGCCAAATGACATTTTGAATTTGTTTTGTTCGTATAAAGAGCTACTTCGAACGAGACTGAATAGTGAGACTTAGGTCTCTTTATTCAGTCACATCGTGATATTTACTGAGAAACCACTTTTGCTAGTTTTAGCAACGAGACATATATTATATATAGAATATTTTTTTGTCAAACATGAGATTTTAAGAACCAAATTATGCATAGGATCATGTGTAAAAACAAATTTTTAATCATAAATATACAATGATAAATCAGTTAGATTTTCTGTGTGAAACAATTGTCGTTGATGTATTATAATAATAATGTGTAACATGATGGACGTATTTATATTAAATATATGAAATTCAAGAATACCATATCCAACAAATCTATAATTGTTTTAAGTTGCGTGTGTGTGTGAGTGTGGATGTTTAGGTCTTCTTTTCGTTTCATAGCTACAGACACACCCCACACCATGATTAATGATCGAAAAATAAATAATTGAAGTAACACATATGATTTTTATGAAACAAGACTACTGATTTATATAATGTTTGTTTAATTTTTGGTTGAAGATAGTCAAACTAAGAATTTTTTTTGAAAGACATGATCAATAACAAAAGAACCATTATATATTCTGATTTTTACATTATGTAAAACAAAGATTGTTTCCTGAGTTTAGTTAATATGATAGATCAATATTTGAAAGTCTAGCATGCTTTTTTTTGTATGAAAAAAAAATGATTCGTACAATAATTGACATTTTCATTTGAGAAAATTTTATAAATGTACAAAAGTACTATAATGAAAATAACATTGAAATATGTCAAAATTGACTTGTCTTTATCCATTCTTTCCATATCTTCAGTTGCTGCAATAAACTCAAGTTAAAATTGGTAGGTCTCTGTTTGACTAAAAACATTTACCAAATGCGAACATTCTTCAAAGAGTATTAACTTCCTTATTATGAACGTTTTCAAAGTATTTTTCAAACGGAAAAAAAGTCAAATGTATTTGTCGAACGAATAACTTTTGCTGTATTGAAGGCAAACAAAGAAATAAATTTTTCTCAGAAGACCATCTTTGTCTTAAGTGGTAGAATAAATATTATTTGTCTAATACTTATTCTATGTGTGAAATAGTCAGTTTTCTATCAACACTGAACTATAATCATGTTTCAAAACATCTTCGAAAAAAACATTTTAATCAAACTGAAAAAGTTGTAAAGCAAACATATTCTCAAAATACCAGATGTAGCAAATAATTTGTATTTTTCGAGCAAGTACAGTCTATTGTTAAGTATGAATTATTCAATCGATGAGTAAAATATTAATGATTGTCTCTATTCTACATAATTCGATATGATCAAGCTTCGTAGTGATCCGTCCAGAGCATATAAGAAAATATAGAACTTAAACAGTAATAATTTTTATAGATATATAGGAAATACATAGAAATAATTTTTTTCCATAAAAAAGTATTTATCAAAATTCCCGAACATTACAATCATCGTAACGATCGTAATAGTTTACACTTAAAGTTATCTATTTAATGAAAAGCATATACCTAATATGTACATATTTAAATTATTAACGAAAGCATATTTCACAGAGTTCACCCAAAAAGCGTTAAAAATCAGTCGAGTTTCGGGTTGATTTATTAAGATATTATTGACTATTGTCTTTATAAGAAAAATCTATACAAAAATTCGCTTAAATTTATTTTTATGCAAAACTTATGTTCTCTGGTTAAGAGGAAGATGACATAAAGAGGTAAAAGCATAGATGAAGTTACTGTCAAATATGGAAGAAAATAATAAAAAATGTGTCATATACAAATGACTGATGTATCGGCGTGTTATTCATCGAAGTAAATTTATTTCATTTGTCTCGTCAAGTATATTTTTTTTTCGAAAACGGAGGAAAGTTCGTCTGATATTTACCATTTATGAGAAGAAGTTGTTCTTATTTTTTTTCAAAGGTTAGAAGGTGGTATCTAGACATCGGCGTGACCAACAATTTTTAATTACGGTTACGTCACGATTACGACAAGTTTGGTAACGGTCACGCACGGTCACGGTCGTGCTATGGCCGTGACCGTGAGTCACGGAAATTCTATGATTTGTATATGTATGATATCTTTCTATCGCCTATGTACATATGTATTATACAGATAGGCCTGTTTTACACTAAACCCCCCCTACAATAAAAGACCCCGGGTCTTCTATTATGGTCCAGCGAACTTTTGTAAATTTTGTAAATTTTTGCTGGTGAAAAAAAGAAATTTCTATGAAGTGACTCCTCCGGAGGGGTCTTCTAAAACGGGGGGTCTTCTAATATGGGGGGGTCTTTTATTATGAGGGGGGGTTTACGCAGTGATGGGTTTACGAGAGAAGCAATAGAGCAATCGCCTCCCTCCCTCCCTCGCCCCTCCCCCCTTTTGAGACAATTTCCCCGGTTGTCTCGAAAAACAAACGAAAAATGAGTTGATACTATCTTGGATGATCCCTAAAAAGGAGCTTTTACCCAAAATTGCCCTTGTCGTTGAAAATCCTAGATTCTTCACTGACACTATGAAAACGAATATTTATTTAATTCCGTTCCGAAACAGTGAGGGAGTGCGACGAATGGATGGAAAAAGGCAGAAAGGAAAAATGTCGAAAGGGAAAAATATCGAAAACAAAAGTATGACATGAAGATGAACCAGTAAAGTTGAAGATGAGGGTGAGGGAGATTGTTACTTCAATATACTCTCGTTTTCATTATTTACATCCATCTGCATTTCTATTATTTTTGTTTTCGATATTTTTATTTTCGAGGGTGTGGGTGGGTGTGGGTGTGGTGGGTGTGCGTGTGTGGGTGTAGAGTGTGGGTGGGTGTGGGGTGGGTGTGGGTGGTGGGTGTGGGGTGTAGAGTGTGGGTGTGGGTGTGGGTGTGTGGGTGTGGGTATGAGTGTGGGTGTGGATTTCGATACCTTTGTGATCTGCATCCACACCCACACCCTATTTGATTCGGGTGTGAGTGTGAGTGTGGATGATAAAGAGAAGACTCACATCGATACCCAATACAGATTTTACTTGGTTGAATAAAGCGTATCAGTTGAGATTCAAGTGCGGGTGTGTGCCTACACACCCACACCTGCAGTCCACGCCTGCACCCCATATAGTTATTGGTACGGTAGTGTCACGGAGGGAAATGTCTCTGCGCGAAAGTATCGAGCGCGGAACTGTCATGTCACGAACTTGATGAGCCTCTTCGTTATCCTTTAACAAATGTAAAGTGTTCTCAGTATTTCATGAGTTGTTCATAGACGCCAAACAAAAGATTGATTGATGAACATTCTTTCTTTTCATCTTTTTCGTGAAAAGACGGTGTGTCTGCATACAATATTTGTGTCCAGCTACTTCCTCTTACGCAGAAGAAGACGGATACACAATCGACGAATGATGTACTTTGTTGGCAGCCAGCAATGAACTATTTTTACACTTGAGAAAAACACGTCAAAAGCCGAGGCTCAGGTGAAGAGAAGCTGAATTAACAAGTCTGAATAGTGAAGTTATGGCGATTCTAACACTATTGCGAGCGTGGGTCTTCACTTTATCCAGGGTGTGAGTGTGGGCATAAGTGTGAATCTTTCCTCATTCTACGCCCACGCCCACCCAAAAAAATTTATCGCTTCTTGAATCGTTAACTTTGTTTTTCAACTTTTCTATTATCTCAATCTAATTACTCATACAAATCACTTATTTCAAAATAAAAACTAAAAGCATTGTTTATTAGCAAATAATTAATAAGCTATGGTTTATGATGAGATGACGAAATAGATGCAGTCAGAGGAGAATTTGGGAGAATCAATCTCCTGCAAAAACATTGAAATGACTTGAGAACATTACAAACTGATTCATTTTACTATCCAAAGCACACCTTTTTCTTATGATGGTATATGAATAGAAAGAGAGATACAACTGATAACTTTCTGCTTTCTATTTCTATAGATTCGAATGCGTGAAATAGAAAAAAAGAATGGCTTTACTCGTTACGTCAAAATTTTATTATGATAAAGAGGACGACTACAAGGTCTTCTGTACTTGTTTGCTATCAAGAAAAAATTTTGAATCGGTAAGATTTATACGATTGCAGTGGAGCGTAATATTGTCAATCATCTCAGAAATTCGTAATGCTGCTAAGTTAATTTTCAATTAATAATTATTGATGTGATTGTATGTATGGGTGTGGGCGACATAGAGATTAGCACATTCATACAACTCCGCCCTTTATTCAAATTTATGAATTCGTAGACACCAATCAAAATATTTTGCTTGGATTATAGTTGATATTTGAACTGGTTTAACAAATTTACAAGGATATAGGTAAATGCAGAGAATAAATTCACACCCAAACCCTACTTCAATTATATTATACGAAGGAATTCAATTAACTCAACATCAATCATCACCTTTTTTTATTTAATGAACTTTGTATAGTATAACTACAGGATCTATATTTAAATGAAGATAGAATCAGATGTCTTTTCTGTAATAATCTGTTTTGGACAAGTAGAATTGTGAGACCATCATTGGTTTTCAAGAGAATTTCTCCTGTTGAATTATTGTTGCTGTTCTTCGGTTGACACTCTATTAATACCTACAATTTGACGTTTCCATCGTTTAACAAAAGTAATAGAGATGACATGAATAAATTGTTGACGAAATCTTTTTGATACAGAAATGTATATGTAAAATGGAGTCTATAATATTAAAAAACAATTAAATAAATATCTAAAAACATGTTTACTCACTGCAAAATATAAATAATACATTATTCCAGTGACGAAATTAGCAAAAGTTAATTGAGTAATATTGATTGAACTACTTAATAAATTCGCAGTATTAATTACGCATAATACAGTAATATATGGTACAATAACAAAAACTTTAAAAACAACTTGTACCAGAACCATAGTTGTTAATTGTTTGTCTAATTCTCGTCGAACAAGTGGTATTGTTCGATAAGGTATTTGTCTGACATTACAATATGCTATAGATCCAAATGTAATATTAATAATAATTGGTAAAATACCAGCAAGAATTAGTAAATAAACATAGGTAAAATATTGTTGAAAAATAGAATTTGTTATTACACAGCCAATTTTTCCTGTTCTTACTGATAGACTAAGATTATACCAAATCAATGATGGTATACTATGAAAAAGCCAAATGACAAAAAATATTGCACATAAACGATAAGCTTTCTTAAGATTGAGACATTGTTGCCAACGTGGTTGAAGAGAAGTAGCCAATAATTGATCGATAGTTGCTAAACACATACATGTATAGGATGTTAATGCACAAAATTGAAGACAACTAATTCTAAATTTGCAATAAAATATTGATGTTTCTGTCCAATCAACACCAAATCCTGAAATCATAACACGAGAAAGTAAACCGGTTATCAATTGTCCAATATTCACAAATGACATGATAGTTAAAAAAAATGCACATGAACTTTCTCGAAATGTTTGAAGACTAAGAAAGACAATAATATTAAGAATTCCACCAAGAATTCCACCGATAAGAATAGGTATACCAAGATAGATAGATATTTGTTGTGTAGCAAAAGTGTAAATTGTATTGGTTGTAGTCGACATTTGTTTTATGTAATTTTTACAATAATTTCAACAAGTTAGGATGTTTCTATTTGGAGCCTGTTTAATACCACTCAGTAGTGTGTGTAAGTATGTTTTTATTAAATAATATGTTGGATACGAATGAAAAATTTAATTAAGTATCAAAAAAAGAAAAAAATAGAAACAATATGTGGATATGTCAAATACAATACGTGTGCTGGTATTTAACAAAAATTTTACTTGTCATGATCAGATAACTAGAGAGAAACATTTTTTCTTTGATTCTGTAGTTCATAGTCAATTTTCATGTAGTTTTACTATGACATCAACTGTAAGAAGATGTAAGGTGCGGACAATTTCAAATAAAAGCAAAGATTAATTATTGTTTTCTATAAATAGAGCCTATTGAATTACATAGGAAAAGTACTATCATAGAGGTTTGAAAATTGATTTTCACTGGATTTTCAAACACATGTAAGAAAGAGTGTAATTTTAAAGAATTTGGTTAATGATTGAACCTAAAATTTTCGTTATAGGACGTCATACAATAAATTTTGATCTACTTATTTTATCATTGCAAATGAAAGACAAAGTAAAAAAGACCTACAAATTCCAAAGGTTGGATTTCTCCAAATAACTTTTGAATAAATATAAGAGAAATATTCATCTGAAAGAAATTTTCAAAGGATATGTGCATATCAGTTGAATTCATTTCAACAGATCAAAAAAAAATTACCCTTATATAACACTTTTTTCATGATATGTTCGAAACATGTCAATCAAATGATAGTATGATTAATGCTTTTTTTTCTCGTAGGTTTCAAAATTACTACGCATTTTCAGTAGCGTTGTTCGGCCATTGATTCTTCGTTAATTATGTTTAGAAGTTATTTAAGGAAAATCTTTGAAATGTTATTTTTAATATTGTTCATTGAAGCTTAGCTTAATTATAACGTGATTTGATTCGCAAAAGTTATTTTTTTTGTTGTCTATATAGTGCCATATGAAAAAAAAACATTGGGGATAATTTGTATAATAACCATATTGATGTTAATTGTTCGTCTAATTTTGGGCAAACAAATGACATAGTTCTATGATGCATTTTAGTCACATTTTCAAATTCATAAATTTTGACTAAGTTTGATCTAACTGTGTAGTTGTCATTTATGATTAGAGGAAATTGTCAATGATTGATTAATTATTGGCAAACAAAAAGTAAATAAATGAGCAAACTACCATTCTAATTCAAAGCAAAACAATGGAGTTTAAACTCAATCAATACCTGTGACAAAGAAGCTATTGTTCAGGGTTGGGCTGATGAGTATATACAAACTCACGCCCACATCTACATACGTCTAATGCTATTTTTTTGTTTCAAAATTGAGTTAAATAACTTTCAAATAACAAATGCGAATCTCTTTAACTCGATACAAAACGTCAAAAGTTCGATTGTGATTGACTGTGGGTTTTCCTATGATAAAATCTATATACAAAACTAAATATATTGATGATATCAGAATTTTTTTGTTGGTAAAACAAAAGGTGGATGTGAATGTAGCAGTGTGAATAGTGTAGGTGAACACATGGTTTAAATAGAGGAATTTTCTTTATCTGTTAGTGACTTCTCTGTTACCAACTATCTGATCCGTTTTGAAGTACTTATTAAAGGAACAAAATATGTTTTCACACACTTTCGATTATGCTCTACAACATGTTAATAATGATTTATTAACATGTTGATTTTGAACTCCTGGTCATTAAGATAATGGATTACGCGTACAAGCTGACATATATAGATGTATCTTACAGATGTAACAGTAAAAATGTTCAATCTCCTCAGTACAGAGCATAAGCACGAATCCTTGTTATGATAAACATAGTTCATTAAGTCCCAACTCGAAAACGAATTGACATCCGAAAATGTTGCTTCGGTAACTGTTTATAGTTGATTAGATCTTCAAACTTTATTTTTTTCGTTTCTCACATGAGTCAAGAGAAAACATTACCAAAAGCAAAGAGAAAAAAAACCGGTGTGCACTCTTCGATAGTGTTTATTCAGTAATAAGGAGTAGCCTCTTGTACACAAATTCGTTTATTAGTCATAGAAGTATATGTCACATGTCATTTCGTTTTTGATGATTTAGATTGTTGTTAGCCATTGGTCTCATTATCATATTATTTATCTTTCTTTTTTTTTTTCGTTTGTTCGAATTGTTTCTTGCTATTATTCATCTTTCTTCATCATCATACGTAAAATATTTCGAATTCAATTTCGACATTTGATTAAAATTTTTAAAATGTCGATGAAATAAATTATCGTAAGCATCTTAGAATTCAACAGAATTTCAATGTACACTCATTAAATTCTGATAATATTGGTAAATTTTTCTCGAGACGAAAAATTCATTTAATAAGAAGAACGAGATGATTCATCCGTGAAAAAGATTGACTTGATGCATATTCACCTATACGAGCGAAAAGAAATACTTTGACTTGTTGCATGTTTTTAAGTCAGCCGTTTTAATAAAAAAGAAAGAGAACGAAACACAATTTTCTTACTTTCTCACAGGTAAACATTCAAAAGAGACAGTTTGTATCGTGATAAGAAAAAAATATGGTGCAATTTGAATCATTGGCTAATGAACTTCTACTTGATTTATTTGAATTCTTAGATACTACTTATCTTATTCGTGCATTTTTTGGACTTAATTCTCGTTTCGATCATCTTCTTTATATTCATTTTCAAACTAATCAATTTAGTTTTCAATCAATATCAAAAGAAGATTTTCATATTATTTGTCAACAACATCTTCCATTACTTATTGATAAAATTATTTCACTTCGTCTTTCAAATGAAGAAACACCTAATTTATCTGAACTTATTCTATTACAAGGTTTTACTCTTAATCAATTTATTCATTTACAAACACTTTCATTGCATTACATTAAATCTCTTGACACATTAGTCAAAATAACATTTCAATGTCGATATCTTTTTCATCTTACTCATCTTGAAATAATCAATAATGAATACGGTGAAAGATACATACGCATCTTCAACTTATTTGATAATATATGGAATATACCAAATCTTACACATTGTAATTTAAATGGTATTCAAAAAGAGTTAACTGTACCACCTCGTATTACATCAATTGCACCGTACATCAAATATCTTTCTATTAAGAATATTAAATGCAACTTACAATTTCTGTCTGGTTTATTTGAATATACTCCAAATCTTCAATATCTTTGTTCAACTATTAGATCTTATTCTGTAAGTGAACATCTCGAATATTCAATTCCTTCTATGATTTCATTAGAAATTTCTTTTGAAATTTTTCTGGATTCAATAAAGAATATTTTAGAAAAAATGCCTAATTTATATTATTTAACAATTGAAATATCAAATATGTATTTAGATGGAAATGAATGGGAACATATTATAATTAATTATTTACCTAAAATCAAAATATTTCGATTAAAAATAAGTATTGAATTTTCTCTTCATATAGACAAAGAAGAACAAATTGATCAAATACTCAATACATTTCGAAGTACATTTTGGCTTAAAAAACATCAATGGTTTGTTCGATGTGATTGGAATCCATATGATCCTACAAAATTAATAACACTTTACACGTTACCTTATGCTTTCAATACTATGTATTATTCAAATGAGTATTGCTCTAAATCTACTTGTCTTAATGAAGATGAATATCGATCGTATGATCATGTTCGATCTGTCTATCAAAATAAAATAAATAACATAAATTCATTTGATAGTCAGAATTTTTTCAATACTCGTTTTTCTTACATTCGACATCTAAGTATTAATATACCTTTTGATAGAAATTTTTTTCATTGTTTTCAATCATTAAATATTTTAATATCACTCGAAGTATTCATCTCTACAAATTCTGATTATTATCAATTACAAGAATTACTTAATCAAACACTTAATCTCTATTCATTGAAACTTATATCTGATCAAACATTAAATCATGCATTATTTCGTTTAATAAGTAAAACAATTTATCGACTTGATCTCACAAAATCTTCTTTAAATGGTTTAGATTATTTTAATGATGAAGATTGTAACAAATTAATTGATTCACCTCTTGGACTTCAATGTGAAGTTCTTTTTATTCGTATTAACAATCGAATTAATGTTCTTCATTTCATTAAAAAAATGTCAAATCTTCGATTGTTAATATTTAAATGTAAAGGTGATCATCAAAATTTTTTACTTGAAAATGATGAACTTGTAAAATGGTTGCAAAATCATTTTTTATCAATACATTCAATCATTAGAGATCGAAGTGATCCATCGTATATTCAAGTTTGGATAAATCGACAAAAAGAAATTTCAAACAGTGATATCAAAATATCGAAAGACCGGTATAAAATTTTTCGTTTATTAAAATCAAATATTCCAGTCGTTTTCTCAAAGTCTTCAGTTTCTAAGCAAAATACTTAAAATGATTTGTTCTACAAAAATGATGAAAAATCAAAAAATATCTTTTTTCTAATTGATTTTTAAAATATATTGAATTGATACATAAGTTCTGCATGGTTGTTTTTTTAGGCAAACTTGATGGATTATATCTCGTGAGGAAAAAGATCTAAAGCCTCAAATATGCTTTAAAAAAAAATCGTGCAAAACTTATGTACTAATCCAACATTGTATTTAAAAATAAAATTGATCTTATTGTTTTCATTAAAAAGAAAATGTATTAATATCGATCAATGATAGATTTGACATATGTTTATCTCGTTGTATAATATCAATATAAACGAAGATGAATAAAAATGTCAACGACAAAAGTTTAAGTGAATTTTGTTTTTTTTTTTTTACAATTTTTCTTTTACATTAAAAGGTACTGATCTGATTCAAATAGTGATATAAGTAGTATGAGATGCCGGCTATAAGATGTACTACAGAAGTAGATACTGTCTATCTATATAGATGTTTTATAACTTAAATCATTTACTCTCAATCAAAACATTTTCGAGAAATTAGAACTTCAGTGTTATTTATTGAAGTAACCGAACAAAGGTCAATTTTCTATCAAGACAAAGAAGAGTGGCAGTATTTGAGAACGCTCTTGTTCGCGATCGATTGTATAGTCTAGAAAACTTGAGAAAATAGTTTATGTTTGATCTTGAGTTCCGTAATCTAAAAATGAACAATGAGAAATAGACGATGTTGAAGTCATAGTCAATAAGAATGTGTAGCAATTACTCTCTCATTTTGATAAGCGGTAACGAGGTCATGAATGAGACTATAGGAAATGTTTTCGAGTGAACGAGCAGATTTTCTTGACTCAAAGATTGACGTTGCACAATTTGAATTCGAAGTTCATATTTGTGCATCGATTTGAGAACAATCTAGAAGAAACAATACTTTTCCAAAAGTTTTTACAAAAACCTTTCCTGAATGTAGAAGAGATCAAGTTCAAATTATCTACATAAAGATCCAACATCCACTCATGACTACCGACTTGATCAGATCTAAAAACGTTTGTGCGATTTGTCACTTTCACATGAGCAAACGAAACAGAAGTAGCCATCCAAAACCTTCTAAAGGATGGGTGGGTATGGATGTGACTACTCTTGATACACACTTACACCCATGCCTTCACATTCATACCTTCATACCCACACCTACATCTCACTCTGTCTGACGGTATTTTGACGCGTAAGTTTATCTTTGTCGGTATTGTCACTTAAATGGGTTTGCTTGAATTCAACGATCATATAATTGTGTTCGCCTTCCCATTGCTTAACCCAGTGATTTAAAAAATAAAAAAAAATTAATGATTTTTGTGAATTTATGTGAACCGCATGAAAAAATGGTATTTCTGATAATGAAAGCTTTTTGATTTTTTAAATCATTGAGTAATCACACAACGAAGACCTGATCGATTGTCTTTGATTGAAATATTGTATTGATAAAATTTACGCAATAGCTTTAGCTGTTTCATATTTTCAAAATAATAGTTTCATCGAAATTGGCATACGATTTTAGGAGAAATAACTAAATAGCATTAATTTCTCCAAAAAAATATTGCCAAATTAGTCTTACCTCGTTGTTTTTTGTATAACAAGGCACCTCTCATAAAGTCACTATCGGTCAACATTTGTGGTAGATCCATCCGATGTTCAATATCTGCATTGTATACGATTACAAAACCATACATTCAGCTTTCTTTGAGTGCGCGTGCAGTTGTATCATCTATTTTCTATTAAAATCCACACATCCACACCAATGCGACATCCAGACCCTTTTTTTCTTGATAAGAGTGTATTTTCTTTTTATTCATAATGGTGTTTTGAGGTTTTAATATGATCAGTATCTTTTTATTTGAGATATCTAATAGATCATGAATTTTTTCGAGTGTATTTCTTCGTTTTAGTAATTTTCTTTGTACCAAAGAAAAATGTTTACTTATTAGATCTGATTTGATTGATGCAATGGCTAGATATCGAATATCTCTCTGTATTTTGGTCACACAAATCACTCTCTCGCCCACTGATGGACGGGCTCTGCGCATGAGTATACTTTTATATTCTACTATATAGTTAAAGCTTAAAAAAAGTCTTTCACTTTCATTTATTCGAGTTAGACTTTTTTCTTCATTTAAAATTCAAATGTAATTACATCGATATAAATCATTGAAAAAAAAGATATATTTTAGTCGTGATACCAAAAAATTTCTAAAGAAAAAATAATCACTTAAGTTTTGTTTTATTGAACAAATTGTTTAATAAACCATGCATAGAAGTTGTAGTTGGTTTTTGGTAAAGAAATTCTATTCGTTTCTGATGTATTCACATTCACATAAGATATTCCATTAGAAAAAGGTCTAATCATTATATCTGATGTATAATATAAACTATTAGCTATATCAAATGCTGACAATCGAGTAACTAATAAATTGGTTTGATTAGAAATAGTTCCAACTACTTTTCCAATACTTCCTGTTGTTCTGTCTATTATGCCAATTTGTGAAGTTGTTTCATGTGTTCGATTTATATAGACAGAATACATTAAAAATGTTTTATAAGTAAATCTGATACTAAGAGGAGAAAAATTTAATGGTACTCTCCAACTAATTCCGCCACCATCGGTAGTATTAACAGCAACATATGTATAGTGATTATTTTCAAACATGATAAGAAAATATTTTTTACATATTGGACAATAAGTTGACATATCAGTTGGTCTAGCTCCAGATATTTGTCCTAAAATATCTTTAAAATTTCCAGTATTTGTATCGATTTCTACAATTTGTGTTAAATTTTTATCATTAGTTTCAGTATGTGCAAATAATTTTTTATTGAATATATCATATTGAAGAGAAATAATTTCATTAGGAATTGAATCAAATGTATGTAAAAGAATACCAGTTGTAGCATTAATTAAACTTAATATTATTTTGTTTTGATCATTTATAGCTGACATAAATACAATATCATTTGAAGGATCATATGCTGATGGTAAAATTTGATATTTTCGTTTTCGAGGATTTCCAACATCATTAACTTTTAATGTATTTATTATATTGTATTCAGATTTATCTAGATCAACAAATCCATAATAAACAATATCATTTTGGGTTCTATCACCAAATAAAGCATGAATTACATGTTGATCTTCTTGCTTTGATTTACAAATTGATATAATCATTAACAAAATAATGATGATCAAGAATTTTTTCATTGTTCTCGAATGATTATATAATAAATTTTTAAATTATACACTTGTAAAAGTCGAAGCTTTTAAAATTCTTAACGTTAAATATGGTTTGAAGTTGAAAATTATGTTTGTCTTATATATCTTCAAAACTTTATCTACTATTTATTCTTTTTTTTTTAATGTTTGATAACAGAAACCTCAGAGTTGTTCTCTTATCAAAACAGTTGATATATTATTTTACATGACAATCTAACTATATATACGAAAGCAAAAAAATATATTATTAATCATGTTAGATAGTCGTTTTCAAGTTTAATAAATACATATTATATAAATAATTTTTGAAGAAAAATATTAGCAACGTAGAAATCTTATCAAAGACAATAATAGTTTAGAATGACTCATCAATAATTTTTCGTGTCACTAATTTTTCATCAAAGCCAACAATTCGAACGGTTTGCTCCTTCTCAAACAAACTTTAAAAAGCATACGATGAGCATGAAGGGAAATCAAAAATTTTAAATATCTACTTTGTGTTCATTCTGTTTCAATTTTGAGCGTCTTCATAGTCATCGGATTTTGAGCACTCGAAAACTGCATACGATTATACCTACATCTTTTGTTTTTTTCTTTTTTATTTTGTGCTCTAAATAGAGTGTCGATTTATCATTTGATATATACCAATCAATATAATTTGCTTACCAATTAAAAGTAGTTATATTTTTTAATATAATATTTCGTTTACTAATTACGTCTTGTCGAAATTCCTATCGACGAATATTCGGTCGAATTTACATTGATGACTGGACAAGATGATTTGCTCTCATCTATATTCGTCTATGCCGAAGATCGACAATTAAATTATTGACACTTCGATGCGCCCAAAGTGCTTTTTTTCGCACGGTGAAAACAGCGTTTAACACATTATACATATGCGTTCCTTATTCGACTTTCTTCGTTTGCTCACTATCCTTCTTCGTACTATGTTCGAGAATGCAGTAAGTTTAAACATATCGTCAATTAATTTAACTGATGATATATGTACTATGAATTTACCACACGAATACGTTCATACTTGACTGTCTTCATAAACAAGGGCTAAAGCTGAAAGATCTTTTGGTTTTATGATTAGAATAAATACATATCTTAGATGTAACATAACAAAACTATACTATCCATTCAAAATTACAGTGTACTTGTTTGTGAGTTGAATTGCTCCAGAAAGAAAGTAGTTCTAGAATCTTCGAGTTATATTCTTGAGTTTGTAAGAGTAGTTCATGAAAAAATCGATTTCAATAGTGTGATAAGAGTATAATGAGACTTTTATGAGTCTCATTGGTATATTGTTCGAGCTCAAACTTTTAGGATACATTCAAAACGATATACCAAATTCAGTTCATAAATGAAACAAACACATAATACCGAACCCTAAAAGGCTGAATCTCAACATTCTACAAAATCAAGCATATAAGTCGAGGAAAATAAATATTGCCACAATACTCAGTATGCTCTATTACGTCTGTTTGAAGTGATTCTGAATCGATCAATAGTCTTTGAGGTTGCTTGAGTTTGTACACATATTTTACTTCTAGTATCTTAGAAGAATAGAAGAAAATTTTGAAAGGTATACTCTGAATCAAAGAGAACGGTCTAATGGATAATCTCGAGGAATCATAAATGAAAGGGCAATAGAAATTTGTGAAGCGTCATTCTTCGAAAAAACTTTTCATCATTGAATGATTATCATAGCACTCAATGATCAAGTATATTTTACATAATTTAATACAGTTATTGGTTTTCCTTATGAAATGAAAATCACGGCTCTCTAGAGCTACTTTCCTTCGAAAGTAATTCAACTTACAACTAAGTATACTGTATTTTTGAATGGATGGTTCTTTTAAGTCATGCCATTATTTTTCACTTTAATAAAGAAAAGTTAGATAAACTAGACTTGTATACTATGCGCTCTGATTTTGTTTCAGAAAACTTCAATAGAAAAGTTGTTTTTTTCAGTTATGAATAGCATTTCTTTTACTCTATTTATAATGTTGATTTGATATTAGCTTTGAATTTTTTTTACATACGCGCTAATCATGTGCTGAAAAAGTTAATTTTGTAGTAAAAATTTTAATTAACTTCTAATGTTGAAATGAGTGGATCCAGATATATGTTTTCAATAGAGTGAGAGTTACACAACTAGAACTTTGTCCTTTATATGCATAGCTTTCTTAACGCTACGTTATACGATTATGAATTCATTGATGACCTTGTCCTTCTTGTATCATCGCTAATAAAGGAAATTCTTCATTGAACGCATATGGTCGAGTGTTCTCCTGATAATACTTTCATTCAGTACTACTATTGTGAGACATGCGTTTCCTATCGTCGCAGTTCTAATTGTGATTGCGTTTTTGGCATGGTATCATTCATTCTAGTGAGCATCAATTCATAGGTTCGTGTTTCATTTCTATCGAATAGAACTCTTATTTGAATTGCAACGGAAGCTGCAGCACTTTCATGAAGCATTCCATTCGATGGCATACTAGAGTCTTGAAAACAATCAGAAAAGCATCGATTAGTAAGAATCAATATCATAGAAAGAAGCAGAATTCACCTGAGAAAAACTAATCTACCTCATTGATATATTAACAAGGCTAATATTTTATTTATAAATTTATTATATTAGTGACTTTTCTTAAGACCTCTACGAGAAGGTTCAAAATGAAAGAAATAGTTTGAACTTCGTTCACTCGTCTCTACTATTCGTATAGCATATATGACGATAGACTGTTTATTTATGAAAAAGACATAATTTATTTTCTGAAATAAAAACTATTATTATCGTCTTATAGTTTAAGGATTGAGATAATTTTTCGAGTCGTTCTTGATTTAATTCGAAATTTGACAAGCAGACGATACATTTTTCTTGCCATTAATGGAGTCTCCAATTATTGTCCCTGTAGGTCCATTCACAGGACATTGTTGTGGACATTGTTTCGAGCAGCTTGTGCGACAGTCCATAATCATACCATTATCGCCAATGTCTATGATGCATCCAGACTTTTCGCCCATTGAAGGATTACAACAAGTACACATGCATAAACGACCATCGATAGTCGAAATCACCAGTGAGACGATGAATATGTACGAAATAAAGACAACATCGTTTCGAATCATACTGTTATTGGTCTTTACTCGGATGGCTTTATTTTTATACCCGTATTGATTTTCTATTCGATAAGCAATTAATCGCGGATTAAGTCGAATCCTTCTTCCATGCTTTATTCGATCATAACTTTCTCTATGTTTGTGTATTCGAGTGCAAAATCAAACATGCAATGCCACCAGTAAATTTAACAAAAAACAATTTTGCTTTTTCTATCGAGAAGAAATTATGCGATCGTGTTGTTTCTTTTTTGTTAGAAAACAGAGCTATTGATTCTAGGAAAGACATCAACGATCGATTCTACAGGTTGAACCTTAGAGAAGAATTTTTTGTGTGTTTATGCTGATCGAAAATGATTTGTTATTGCTATAAGTGTTCGTTTTTCAATAGGTAATACGCAGAGATACACCCAATAGGCCATTGGCGACAAAAAGAATCCGAACGAATTCAACGAAAGCTTGAAACATTATGCTTATTTTGAGAATTCGTTGCACAGTGTTCTATTTACTGATGTGGAGTGTAAATGTAGAAGAAAAATAATGTGTATACTCACATTCACAAAGAATAACTTTTTTCCCCTGGAGACACCTCTAAGGTACAGAGATGCATCTGAGAAATACTAAACACGTATGCCAATCGTAAGTTTTAGTTTTCTAAATTTTTTATATAAAGAAATATTACTTATCCAAAAACCTAAGCATCGTATAATTGCACAATAACTGTTGCCATTAGCCATGAAAATTTATTTAGCTTTTATCATTTCCTAATCAAGTTACTTACATTTGAAAAGATAACCAAATTTTTTTAGAGTATTTCTGTCAAGAAAATACCATGAAAGACACAGGCGTTTCGCTGGCGATTGAAAGAGTAGGTGTCCCTTGAGATACTGACTGAATTCAGATAAATATGACTATGAAACTCATGATTAATACCATTGATTATACTACTTCAAAGATTTTGCTTTCAATATAGATAGAATATATGTGTTGAAAACAGAAGAGAAAGACCCATGTAGTCACATATATGGTTTGATATTTGACAAACGAATGCACAAAAAGGCCTGTTCCAGTTATAACTCATAATCGACTTGTTATCGTCATGTAGTTTACTTTCAAAAGTATTTGACGAGGGAACATATAATTCTAATGATTAAATGAACGGTTTGTAGGACCATCTGGCTTTGATGACTATTAAAAATTTTAGCCGTTGCCGGCTTTATCTCATTAATCTACTGAAAAAAAACAAACTAAAAAAAATGATTCCCACACGATTGGCCAGAGCGATTTATCATAATATCTGGAGGAAAAATCGTTGTTACACAGATGCCTCTTTTTTTTTGAACTTGTATGTTATAGTAATTCATGAGCAGCTGAATATCTTGAGTCTAAATTTTAATTGTGAACTATAGAGACTCGGGCATAACTTTTCAGACCATAGTTTTTCGATGAAACGGACTATTTTTTTAGGCGAAAGCTTGCTACAAAGCAAAAACAACGTCATTGACGAGCGAAACAAACCTCAGAACAAATTTCAGCCATGATATTGGTGTCAATTACTTGTATTTTGAATGAATTAGTGCATTGATGATGCACATATTTCAGCTTATACTTGTCCGAAAGCTAATTCTGAATTTCATTTCAAGCGTACATACTTGAGTTGTTCGCTCGATTTATCAATACTTGTTTTCATATACTAGAGGAAAAATGTTTCGAAAATATTGAATGAAGTCGTGCATCTAGAAAAGCCAGGCTTTCATCATATTTAACGACTATGTTATATAGTAGACAGTGTCAAATCAAGCATCATGATCATCGACGATTGTTTTGCCTCGTATATTTATTGACGAACATGTCTTGATATGAATCATTTCGAACCAGAATGATACTCAACTTGTTTTTCATATATTTCATCTGTTCATCAGTTCGAGTGCAAGGTAATCGGTATCAGTTCGTTACGTATTTATTTTCATTAAATATTTTCGAATTGATTAGGCCAAATGGTACAATATCAGGCCACATGTTCGGTTCCATTATGTACCAATAGTTTTACATGGCCGGTAAGTTCTGGTAGCGGTTGTTCTTCAATCCCAACGTGTTACAAATTACGTACTTCAACAAATGGAACTATATGTGTACCGCAAGGAACATGCCGTTTATTCGATGCATGCATCAATGGCACACGTTGTGCATCGAATTTAACGACATGTGTTGTTAATAGTTGTTGTCCAGTACCTATTTGTATGCCATTAGCATTGGCTAATCTTTGCGATCAATCTACTTCAACGGGCATAGGTAATGAAACACATTTATTTTTAAATTTATCATTTTTTGTTTACTTCATTTGATCACTTTTAAAGGTTCCGCAACACAAACTCGTCTATGTCCGAATGCTACATGGAATCAAAATTATATAACACTCTTCAATTCAACGAGCTATATGTACTACAATATGATAGTTGATTATTTCGTAGATGCCAGCGGTAGTATCTATGTTGCGAATAGCTCGGCGAATCATATCATTAAATATAAACCAGGAGGTTTGGATGTAGCCTTTTTTATGGGTAGTGGTAGTTTTAGTTCATACACATTTCAACGCATGACTGTTGACACGAATGGCACCGTTTATACGTGTGAATATCGAGTATGTATTTGCGCGATATGCAGTTCTATGATACCGTGTGAATCCGATGCGTAAAAAGGAAATTTCTTTACTTGAAATAAACCAATCATGGAGCATTTTTTGTCAATGGGATCTGAAGATATAGGCTACATTTACGTTCATTATTGAGCCAACATATAGTAGACACTCTGGCTTTTCAGAATAGATCGCTGACTGCCACTTTCATCCACTCTCATGGGCGTTTTTCTTAAAAAAGAACAGAAACACGATCATGCTTTCATTGTCTCTATCACGAGATTAAAAACAATGCATAGCACGATCGGATCGACTGCAAATATTGGAGTTGGTCTTGAATGAAAGCTAAGAGACAGCGCTACAAAGTACTCAAAAAACAAGCAAACATCTATCGTCAGAAGACAAGTACAAAACAAATCTCAGAAACTCGATTTTCATACTAGATGTCAGACGAAATTTTTTATTTTGTGTTGTGCATAAATGTTTTCATTGTTAGATGTTCAAGGCAAAACTTGACTTATTTTATCGACTCGTTATAGTTATCAATCGGTGAAAAAAGAAATCAGTATTTGAGAGCTTACAGTTGAAGAGTAAAGTGAGCATTAGGTAAAAACTGTCAAACGAGATTATTTCATGAGATGACACTAGCAAAACCGGTTAGAAATTCAACTTATCATACATCAATCGATCAATCGTTTAAAGCGCTATGAACTTCAATCTTTTTTTTCATTGACTGAACTATACTCAGACACTTTATCTTTCTAGTCATAAACTTGAACTTATTTTCATGAAAATCCTCTTTTAACTCTTGAAACCCACAGTTTTTGATTCAAAAAAAAATTGAAGGTTTTAGTTTCAATAATATGATAATAGTCATCAGTTTCGAGCACCATACTATTCATTCATGTTCAAAAAATAAACTCTACAAATTAATTTTGACTTTTTTTTTAGACTGATTCAAGTGTGTACCCATCTACAACATACTATCGAATTCAAAAATATGATTCGAATAGTTCATTATTCGGTACGACTATCTTTGGAGAAACTGCTTGCGGCACACCACCATATGGATTTTGTGGTTGTGCTGATCTATTTATTGATCGGAGAAATGCGATCTATTGTTCAGATTCATTGTATCACATTGTTATCAATATAACACCAACTGATCCTCAAGTAAGAGTGATAGCGGGCACAACAAATTCATCAGGATCACAATTGGATCAACTCAACAGTCCTCAAGGAATCTTCATTGACACCAATCGTACTTTATTTGTTGTAGATTCAGGAAACAAGTAAGAAATCACCTATGAATAATAGTTTGAATAGTCAATATTTTATTTGATCTTGTTGAAAAATAGAAAATTGTTTAATTTGCTTGTTTTTACTGTGGATATTATTTGAAATTGAAATTCAGCATAACAGATAAATTTCTCATTGTTTCCTTGATAATAAATCTTGATTTTAGTCGAGTATTGATGTTCTTGGCAGGCAACCGTTATGGTGTACATTTGTTCAGTACTAGCTCATCCAGTATGTATTATTACGGAAGTAACGGTTTAACAGTTGACAGTGCTGGAAGTGTATACGTTATTGGATCTACTCTGCAAAGATGGGCTCCAGGAACGACTTATTTGACCACAATTTTCAATACCACAGTTTGGGGCTATTATTATTATTATACGAGTCAACGAATAGCATTCGATAATTTCGGTAATATGATTCTCAAATTATCTTCTGGATCAAGTCTTGGATTATATAACATTATTACGAATATTTGTTAGAATAACAAAGACATTGACACGTTTTTATACATTCTTTTCAAATAATGCAGTCTGATTGTAGTTTTTCATATATATCCGTGAACAATTGTCATTGAATAAATACATTTCATATTGTCTAACTCAAGACAAGATTCTCCAATGAATTGTCTTTAGAAGATTGCAACAAAAATGATCTAATAAAAAAGAACCTCAATAGGACATACTGTCTTCTGTAGATGAACTGTAGTAGAAACAATTCGCTATCTCCTATGATAATATTACATAAACTGTGTGTTCACAAGAAGAGTATCACATCAGCACCCATTCCTCCAGAGATATTATGTTCGTTCCAATGATCTCATCAAGTTGCATGTATGGTTCAAGTATCTCATTAATTCATCACTTCCTTGACTAAATCTTTTGGTATCATTTCTATACATTTGTTTTGATATATCATTGCGAAAGGAAATCTAATGGTATCAAGTTCAATGGTCACGCAGCTAATGAGATCAAATCACATCTTCCAGCTCACGGGTTCCCGTTTGAAAAGTTAAAGCAATCTTATGGACTTCATAATCATGGGACTTGACAACGCCAGACTTTCTTTTGCAATGATATATCAAAACAAATGCATACAGTCGATACGACAACATCTGAGGGTGAAGTGTGGATGTGACTATTCTTGATATATATCCACACCCACAACCTACATTCTTTTCAGAAAAGAAGTATAGAAATTTCGTTCCGAAATCAGTATTTTTCCTCAAATAAAGGCGAACGAATTATATTTATTTATTAATGGTTCAAAAATTTTTCGAAAAACTATCTGAATAGTATTTTTTTAAAACTTAGTTTCCTGTTAGTACAATTTTCTGTTATCAGACAATGAAATGACTTCATCTGTTACCGAAGATTGATAAGCTTTGCATGATTATCAAAAACTATGTAAAGCTTAAAATAACATCTGGTTTATATTATAAATTTGCAAATAAATTTATAACTTGAAAAGAAGGTGCTCTTAATTATTGCTTCAATACTTTAGATAAATTAAATGGTAGATTATCCTTGAGATATCTACTATTGCTCGTTAGTTCTTAATTGTGTTCTTCGCTCAGCCTCTTGCTTGATCATTGCTTGTTGAATATGCATGGGTAGACCTGGATTGAGACTTAAAGCATAGGGTAATAATGTTTTGGGTGTTTCTTCAAAATTAACCATAATTTTGATAAACATTGTGTCGTCTCTGACATACGGATTTCCTTCCTGTTGAATCATTTCCAATGGGAAAAATTTCGGTATACCACTAGCTATATTCATATCCGATCGAGGTCGCTGAAAACTATTCGATTTAATATCTGGTTGAAATGAATCGATAATATGTCGTTGTTGAGGAGTTTGATCGTACAAACAAAATGTAACTTTATAGTTGAATGGAAATTTGAGAATTGGATCATTTAAACCTCTCATGAGTACAAAAAAGAGTGACATATGTGTACGACGAGCATTTCCATCACCATTTAAGTAAAGACGTGCTCTCATTTTATACCCATTTGGAGATGAATAAAATGGAGGAGAATAAATTGATGTTTGTCTTTCAGACTGTGCATCAACTAGGAATTAAACAAAAAATAAATACGTGAAGAAGAGTAGAAACTTATCTAAACACATTCAAGGGAGCAGCAGCGTCGATGACATATTTCATCAATTCGTCAACAGATTACTCATATTATAGAAACCGCATAATATGTCATTCTTTAATTTTCTTTTCGATTAGATATTCTATTTTATCATTGAACATAAAGTAATTGATCATCTTACTCATTTTCTCTCGAAATTTTGTTATTTTCCAAACTAATGTTCCATCATATGAAACATATTGCAAATCGTTGACTTTCTCTTGCAATGATGAAAAATCTTGATTAAGAATGGCTTGATTATGTTTGACTCCTTCTATAAAAGCATTTGATTCTTCAATGAATAATTTAACTTTCGATGGCTTTTCTGTCAATGTTGAAAGTGTCATTTGCATTTGTAGGGACTCATTGGTTAGACGTTGGTTATCATTGGTCAATGTTTCGATACCAGTTATTAAGATATTGAGCATTTCCTGAAGCTCTTCCATTGGAGCTGTAGCAGGATTATAAGCTTCTGCAGTTGTTGTTCGAGGAAGATCAATATCCATTTGTCTATCGTTCCATTGTAATAACATTTGCCGAACAACATTGAGTATGGCATGTTGATGTTGTTCAGTCAAATAATGATCTTGTATTTTGGCACGAATAATCTAAAGAACATACATATTCCTATTGTCAGCTTTATTTATAGAATATTCATACTCGCCCAGGACAACCAAAGTCTTTCAATATACAATCAACAATGATTTGCTGACATTCGAAGACTTTATGTTGATTGAATTTGTTAACTGAGTTGAACTCTTCGTCACAATATTCGCATCTGAGATATGAATGGGATTGATCAATATGTTCCTTAAAAAGAAAACGACAATAGATTCTTAAATAAAATAAATATATCATAAATTACTTGATAGTTACTTAAGACATCAGTCCATTGACAAAAAGAACAATCAATGGGTAGTGATTTCATGTCAATTTTGAAGCCTCGATCAAGTAGCATCTATACAAAAGGAATTTATTTTCAATATAATTATGAAAAGATATTTTTTACATCGCTTGGTAAGGTTTTTGATTGACATCGTCGACACTTAATCGTCATTCTTGAAGAAGAAAAATGAATAATAATACTTCAAATCGATGATGAAATTTACTGTTGTTGAACATTTAAACATGTTTGACATTGTCGATGGCCACACTTAGTCAGTTGTACAGGATCTCGTAGTATCAATGAACACACAGGACAAATATACTTCCTATCAAGACTATGTTTATTTCGTGCATCGATGCCTACCATGTTGTTGATTTAATGAACATGAAATGAACAGTGAATGTAAGTCAAAGTTTAAATCCAAGAAAATGTTCAAGCCACTAACAAAAAAGTTAATTTTTAAACAAGTAAACAGATTAAAATAATTCTTTAAATTCTAGAGAAGTAATAAATTATCTATCTAGAATTCAAATATTAGCGTCAATATACGACAAGGATTTCATTTTTTCAAAATAGACGCTAGTGATGAGTTCGAACTATATAAATCAATTTACTACTGTTAGATCAGGCCCCTTATTCATTGTTGATGCGTTGAGGAACGTTTTGATTTTAAATGAGTCGCCATTGATGAACATCATATGCATGTCAATAAGCACAATCTAAATTCAATAGAATTCTATTAAGAAATGATTGAACTATATAGATTCATTTATACTACGACAAGCGCCTACAGTTTAACTTATTTCATAATAAAATTATTAATAGTTGAAGCAAACATTTTCGATTGATATGTCCGAGCTGTTTGGGTTCAATTTATCGTAGAAGATTTCGTACAATAAGATCAGAAATCTGTCACGTCGTAGAAGTCTTTTACAACATACACAATATGAAAGATTATATTATTCTACGCCTGATGATATGGTGAATTTGATTTTTATTAATGATTTCAAATCTGTACGACTCATCGGCTTGTGTATCCGATGTTAAGACATATTTAAGAACTGAGACAAACAATTTTTTTTCTAGCCATTAGAATTTTAAATTTTGAATACTGTGACTTGATATTCCTGTACAAGAAGGTCTGATATTAACTTAAAAGAGGGTATTTTAACAAATAAATGCAAAAAACTCATAAATCTATTATCCTTTGATGCTGAGAAAGAACGATTGCAATATTAAGTGAGCCATCTATATTGCAGTGGAGAAACAGAACTTGCCTAATCTCTATATGTGCTTTAAGAATTTATACTTCTAAGTTCCCAAACATGCATTTAACCCGATTATGCAAGTCGACAAGTCATAGCGACTTCCAATTATTGGTGAAAATCAAAAACCGCTACAATGCGAGGTGTAGAACAACATAATCTTTCATGCTGTTTACATGCAGCTAAATGTAGAAAGTTGTACAATTCATGAGTGTTCTTAATTGCAATCTACTTTATCTTGGCAACTTTCCACTAGTATAAAGAAACAATATTTAAGCCTATGCTTTTTAAGCAAAAATTTTTCATCGAAACTTATTTGTTTACGAGTTCAACTTGGTTCATATATGATATGTAAAGCTAAAAATTAATGGTGCTGTCAAGTTTTGTGAAGCCATTTCCCAACCCAAAAAGATGGAATTAATAATAAAGTATTGTGGAAAAAAAAACAAATTATTTATCAGTAATGCAAATCTAGTAGACTGTTTTGTTGAAATGACAAAATGTGCGTACTTCTTTAAAAAAAGAAACATGAGTGACGGGAACGTAGAATAACCTAAGAGATTTCCGTTTATCCTATATCTTCTCTAATCTGAGAAATCGATGCAGGAAGGCTATGATGTAGTCAAAAAGCTACGTACTTGTAAAGACAACTAATACCCATTTCAAGTGTCAGAATTATTCCTCTTAAACTTCTCACTGCAATGCTTCAAATTTTACTACTGTGATTATACTGCACTAGAACTATTGTTATCAATCCTTGAACTTCATCGGGTCTCATAGTGTTGTATTTGCAAACACCGAAGTTCTTTGAAAATTCATGCAGGTTTTTCAATGTTCTTCAGAACAAGAGCTACTGTCATTATCCCGCTGCCGTAATAGTATCGTTAAAGTATCTTCTACACCTATACCGCACCACAATGATTGTTAAAAAGAATAGCCCTCATCGATACGATGGACATCTCTAATAGAATGTGAGCACAAAGAGTGCTTGTAATTGAAACAAGGGCATCCTTCCCATCATCCATATCTTCATTATGAAAGAAGAGCGAATATGATGAAAAGAAAACTTTAAATGATTAATTTGTTCATGGAATATTCATTAGTGTATAGTCAAATCTTCGATCAACAGTTGATAGTAAGAAAGAATAGTTCATACTCACAATAACCAATATTAAATATTCATTTCTCTACACTTAATAGATGAGTGAAAACTTTTCTTGAAATAGCCTATCTCTTCTGTGACACTATGAGACCAGAAGAATGGCACTAACAAGGAAGATAAAATATGCTTAATGGTTGGAAAATTCCAAGAATAAAAAAAATAACTCCAACTTTCTCTCTAGCAATAATCAGCTTGGTAAAGTACAACAATGTCACGAAGAAATTAACGAAGACATTTTTGTTCTTATAAGCTGAAATTAGGTTTTTCACTAAGTAGAATCTCGATACAATAAATTTATAGTAGAATTTCGAGTCCTATTGTAATGCAAAGAGATTTCTTTTTGTCTACAGGAAAATTTTCGTCAATAATAAATAATTTTTTCATGATGAACATTAATCTAGAAAATTGCATTGAAACATAATTGTTATTGTTGAATTATTTTAACAAACATTTTAGAATTAGGTTTTGAGTATTAGAAGAAAGTATTGTATGAAGAAAATATATATACTGAAAAAGATATAATTTGATTGTAATATTAAATCAAAGATTTCAGAGAATTACACGCTATAATATTGAAACTGACTTAAGATACGATACAACTCTTTGTAAAAATAGTTGAAAGAAATATATAAAACATGTAGAATATTTTATTTGGATATGCATCAGATATATTTTCTTCCGTAGTAAATCAGCATGAAATTTTATCTGAGTTTAATTGATGAAGTTTTAGTTTTCAAAAGAAAAAAGAAATGAATATTTTATTTGCAAAAACACAATAGAAAAAAGTAGTTATTTACTGAAATATTTTTATATGTCGCTATGAGAAGCGGAAGACAGAATTTATTTCTCTCCACGTGTTATCGGAATAGAAAGAATAGCAAAGAACAAAATCATATTTTCAATTATCATGAATGATCTTTATTTAGTTGGGAAAAAAAAGAAATAAGTCCCACAATAAATCATCACGAGAAATGTCCCATCAAAATAATGCATTTGACGTCGGGTAGAGTTAAAGAGAGAAAGGAAGGGAAATTTTCTTTCTATAATATACCAAAGTAACTGCTTCAGGAAAAGCTTGGAGGACATCGTCGCTGAAACTCATAGAGTATTATTTTTTTATTGTTTCTCGTATAAATATTCTTTATATCAACAAGTAAGTTAACAAGCGAATGCTATATCTGCGTTATCAGTGACACATCGATAAGAGCATGGATCCACGTAGCTCACAACTATTAATCAGTAATGACACATGCTAACTAAAAAGTGCTACGTAACGATAATAACTGTCGTATGTTCTTCTCTGTATTATTATCAGACAGAAAATTTATAGACAATTTTTAGTTAACAGCAGATTATGATCATAGGGTTGCCACCAATATTTATTGTAGCAGAATATATAATGTAATATCTAAATAAAAACTAAAACATACCTGAATGATTTCTCGTTTTATGAAACAAGCAAATCTTCAAGATTCCTTAATCTAATAGGACGATTAGTCAATTGATCTCATGTTTAAATTAACATCCAAAATACTAAATTAGTTTCCTAATTATTCAGATAGAATCTTTTATTAGTATAATGAATTTAACAGTAGATTCTACATATCTTCCAATAGAAATCGATACTTAAGTACAATTTCATTTGTGTGTTTTCACCGTCGTTCTCAATCAACTGTAAATGTTTTCTGTGTTTCTTTCATGAATTTTCTCGAAAACACATCTAACACATCATATGAACCATCCGTGAATCTAAAAATAGTAATACTCATAACTTCAAGAAAGTATGGACGACAACAATAAAACGAAATATTGCTGTCCTGTTTGTTTTCTGAGTCATATATAACTTCAATTTACTTTTCTAATGCTGATAATGCAATAGCAGCAATTTAGAATAGTACTTTTGCGTTCTTTTTATTTGCAGTAATATCAAGAGAGAAACACTTGACTTCATTATATTAAAGTAGATGGAGAATGCAAAAGTAAAAACTGCCTTAATTTAACGTTGGACGCTGTGTTATTCAAATATTCACTAAGGTTAAGATCATACGATAATTGTTCTTTTAACATAATTGTTGGATATCAATGAATACATCTAGTTAATATTACGTACAGCTGCATTAACGTTGGTTCATATTGATTAAGATACTCGTGAATTTAAATAGCGACGAAATATGAACATGATGGAAAAATACAAATTGAATTGTTACCGCCAAATAAAATAGTGGCCAAAATGAAACAAATATTGTATATATGATATTTTTTGTTCTCACATTTATATTCAAGTAGAAATGTGTGCTTATGAAAACTAGTACTACAAAGTATTTTCGACACATATATAATTGATTCGTGTTTTTTTCGAACAGAATTCGTCTTATCCCATAGCCTTATTAAGAGTTTCTCAACAGCTTACAAAGAAATTTTTCTGTCTTTCAACTCGTAGATATTGTAAAATGAATAACCAATTGAAAACATTGAGGATATCCATGGAAGTCAGATGTAAATATAAATTTACGGTTAAAAAAAAACAATCATACAAGGAGATCAGCATATCAATTCGAACAATCTGTAAAAATAGAAATACTCGACTACTAGTAATAATACATTCTGATTTCTGATTTATGTACAAGAAAACTTGATTGTTTCGTTTCAAATATAACATATAGGAACTTTTTCATTTAATGTCAGAATAATATATAATTCAATCAGTCTATGTCAAAATCCATTGTGATACTTCTAAAACGAAAGAACTGTGACCGATGTATTTCATACGAAGAAACACATGTTTGCCTTTGTATTTGAGACTATACACATAACATCTCACAATTCATTTATAAAGTATTATCTCTGCAAAAAATACTGCTATATATATTGATATATGAAAGAGAAGTCATCATGAGTTGATGAAAATAGTTAATGAATAATTATTATCTGTAGAAGGAGTTGATTGTGAGAACTATTGTGATAATTTGAAAATAAAGAAAGATAAATAAAGAATTGCGATTAGGGGTGGTACATTTACGTTTATTTAAAATTAACGTTAACGAAAATCGTTAACGTTAATATTAACGGTTAACGGTTTTCCTATAAACGTTTATTCGTTAATATTAACGGTTAACAAAAACCGTTAACGTTAATTTTAACGTTAACTAAAAACCGTTAACGTTAATATTAACGGTTAACGGAAACCGTTAACGTTAATATTAACGGTTAACGGAAACCGTTAACGTTAATATTAACGGTTAACGGTTGTGAGTAAACCGTTAATTTACAGTTAATTAACTCATTAACGTATAATTTCGAACTTTTTATGAAAAAGACGACAGCCACATAGTAACTTTTTTACGTGAAGTCCTATATCAGCAAGGTACCCAGAGTTCCTCATGCCCTATACTAGGAGGGTATCTAGGGTCCCTCAAGTACTACATGAGGGGTTATGTAGGGCACCTCAAGTCCTATATTAGTATGGTATTTATGGTCTCTGGAGTACTATATCTCAGAACTACCTAGGATGCCTCAGCTCTATATCTGCAGAGTACTTAGGATTCCTCATGCCCTGTGTCAGATTGTACTTATGGGGCTCCAGTTGTATATCAGGAGCCACTTACGGCACGGGACGTTTCATACCTAATAGGTGCTTTAGCTACATTATGTCCGCTGTCAACGGGATACCTAGAGTACCTCATGTCTTATCTTGTAAAGGCGCTTAGAGCAGCTAGAGACCAATTGGGTGAAGTACTTAGGATCCGTCAAGCGCTATATCGAGAAGGAGCTGTGCTGACTTTAAGATATGTATCATGAAGTTCCACGGATTCTACAAGTTTTGTTGGTTCCTGTTGTCTAGTCCTCAAGCGTTGATCGGACGGAATACTGTCGGGTGTCAGTGGATCCAAAAATGAAATTTCAGCAACGGTATGACTTTCGGATATTTGACTCTGAGAGTATTATCTGTAATCTTTTAAGAGATACTTGACTTTATCACGTATCAAGTAAAGAACGTAAAATTATCCTATTCGACTGTAACTCATATTATAATTGTACACCATTAGACGATTCTCATATCACCTTTACGTTGACTGCAGATTTTCATGCGTAACCAAGCGTGCCAAGCTCGTTATTAAAGCGTGAACTCTTCTTTTTGCCAAGAGGTGACTTTTCATAAAAGCGTTGCCAGATGCTTTGCAGCTGGTCCACTTCAACTATATTTTTAACTTTAAGACTCCGGACTTCTACTTCAACATTCCTGGAACAATCGAAATTCCCATCGGGAATGACATCATTATAGACACAGGAGCACCAACTGAGGATGGTCACATTTCCATGGTCCATTGACTGTTTAGCTAACGATTTCGTTCTATCGGTGAGTATAGGATTATCCAGGAAGTCCATGCATCTACATGTAAACTGCGTGCATGAACTACTTGATTTACAGAATCGTGTGGCATGTGCATTCATGTCATGTTTCAGTTTTTGCTGCCAATTTCAAAGCTTTCGAAGCACAATTAATTTTTGTAACCATATTTGTTGGAGCTCTTCGTAATGAGCATCTCCGAGGGCTGGCAAAGATCCAGAAAATGTCCACTTTAGCAAAAGTCCGCTGGAGAATAAAGGGGCTTTATTACTCGGACAAAATATTATCAAATTTAACGAAAAGTAATATAATCTACCTACGTCCTACCTCTTAGCGTACTTTTCGCTTAATTTAGCGGATTTTTCGTTTTATTTAGCGGACTTTTGTGATACTTTACTATTCATATGCGTCACTTTTCTATAATCAACAGACTTTTGTCTTTTGTATTGATGACTATTACTTCCTAGTCAACGGACTTTTCTATTTCTTAGTGGATTTTTCCTTTTATT